>UXGC01001386.1:13910-24623 GCA_900480045.1 Eurytoma adleriae
TAATTTTACCTCCTTCGGCTCGGTAATAATGTTCCCTTACAGAGCGAATGACAACTGTATAAATCAATAAGTAAAAATCCGAAGAACCACCGCAGAAAAATCTCAAGATTAATTACGCGGCGCGCGCTTGTATCGCTTGTGAAAATCGCGGACGCAGGCGCGCCAGAAAGGCTTCGCAGGAATCAATCATAATTTCCGCACTTATTAAGATATTTATCAGGCGCGCGATGCGCAGTTATACGACTTATCTCCCGGCGCGGCACTTTTTCGCGAAAAGCCTTGTTGAAAGCTCGCCTGTGCGCTCCTCTCCTCGCCCGCGGCCGCTCTCTCGCTCCAGCGATTCGTCGCGGTCTCCTTCTGTCGCTCGCGTGCGCCCGAGCCGTGAGAAATGGTGCACACACACAGGACTCGGCTCATTGGCGCTGAGAACGCGGCCTTTCGCGCGATTTACGAGTTCGCGCGCGCGCCCGGCGAGTTTTCCATATCTCTATCTGGTTTTATCGAGACGCCGCGCGGCCGAACTTGAACTTGAGCTTTCGCGCGCGCGAATCCCGGCTGTTATCGCGTATCGCGCGACGGGACTGGTTTCTGCGGCTTTTCCTCGTCCCCGCGGGCCGGCTTTGGGATCGCCGACGGGAAATTCACGCGCGGCGCTTTACGACGGGCGTAAATTTCGCCCTCTATCTATCGCGGCTGCGCTTATTTGTTCGCCGGCGCTTTAATTGATTGTTGCTCGGGTAGGTGTGCTTGCTGCGCGTACCTTCCTTCTCGCCGTTTTGTTTACCTCTTTCAATTAATCGGGATAAAGGACGAGCGCCGGCTCGCCTTCGTAAAAAGCCGCCACTCCTGTTTAACGGGCGGACCATTTTACTCCGGGAGTATCGATGCGAGCGAGGAGGCAAAAAGGAACGGTCCACGTAATTCCGCTAAAGTCGGTGCTTAAGGGAGAATTTAATGCGCGCGCGTTGTTTACCTAGAAAGCAAGGGCGACGAGGGGACGCGAGGGGGAGGTACTAGTTAAAGAACGAGGGAAAAAAAAAGTGGGCGAAAAACAAAACTACCGTTCGTAGCTTCCACCGGCGCAAAAAGCGCGAAAAAGCAAATGCCCGCGCAAGTACCCAATTTACCTCATCCAGCGCTGGCGCGCGCGCGGCTCTTAGCTCTTCCTCGGCTTTTTGCCGCGGACTCCGGCGAAGCGTTTAAATTTACATCAAGAGGCAATTATCTCGAATTTTTTTTTTCAGCCGGCCTCCCCGCGCGCGCCACATACCGATTCGACACTTAGCTTCGACCATCAAAAGAATCCCCCGGCGTCGCGCGCGCGCGCTGCTTCCGGAAAAAAGTGAGAGGCGCGCGCACAATTAACGCCACCGTTTCCCGCGATCCCCTCGGAAAATCTCGCGGCCGGCACTTTCGTAAAGTCGAGCCTCCTAATAGCGCGAGCGACGCTTAATCGGCCGAGCGTACGGATCGAACGCGCGGGGGGGAATCATCACGAGGTCCCCGGTTCTCGGAAGCCTCCTATCGGGGCCCGAGACATTTACGTGGTCGCGCCTCACTGCCGCGCTGTTACAAGGTGTGAAAGTCGCATCGCGTCGATAATCAAACGACGCGCGGGGCCCGTCGTCGTGGGCAGCGCGACGCGGCGCGCTCGTCCCCCCGGGAGATAAGCCGCGGGAGGAGTAGCCCTCCCCGAGCAATTCCATCACGCCTGAACGAATTGACCACCTGGCCAACATAAATAAATAATGGGGGCTTGGTATGCGCGACGCGCCGGCTTACGTGATATCGTTGCGTCGGCTGCCTCGACGCGCCTCCGCCGCCGACTGGCCGATGGGAACCCAGGGCTATTCTCGGACGACCTTTCTTCTCTCCTTCTTTTTTTTCGTCCTTTTCTTTCCTCATTTTCATTTCGCGCAACTTTTACCGATGACGCACGCGAAAGCGTTATATTATGCAAGTGATGTGCATCGGGGCGGGGTACTGAATTTCCAGATTTGGTGAGAAGTAGTTTATTCAGTTATTTTGTGCAGATATTTTATCGCAAAAAATCTCTTTATTGTATTTATCGTGCAGATAGCTGAGTAGTGTAATGAAAAATGTATCGTTCAAATTGTTCTTATTAATTGTAAAAAAATTGTTTGCTGTAATTTGCTTAATGTGCGCATTCTTCAGGAAATTACCTACTTCCATTTTAATGTTCGTTTCGTTTCTACCGTATAATTAACAAGACACTTAGGTAATACTCTTCCTGAAACAGTAATTGAAATACGCTCACCTACTTTCAAGAGTGTCTGAAAAAGTCTGTGATAGCATTTTGAATTTTTTATAATTTTTATAACATCAAACATAAGAGTTTTTAGGCGTGTATTTTTAACTAAATAAAACGAACACAATGACATTTCCTAAATGATATATCCTTCTTATACTACTTTCGTATTGAACAAATTGGCAGTTCAATCATTTGATCAAATCAGCAAATCCTTAAAAAGATAATTAATGACTATTACTTCCATATTTCGCTTCTACAAATGGCAAACATTAGGTTGGATGCGCAACGAGTGTAAAAATAATTCTGAGTTAAATCTAGCCTTCGGCAGCGTGTGCCGCAGATAAATTTTGCAAGTTACGTTGGCGAATTCGTTAATGGCCGAAGAATGCGTCGGAAATCAGTGAGTTGGGCACCTTGTCGAAAGTCACGTTGAACGGCGCGCGGCTTCGATCGGGACACGCGTATAAAGCGTAAATATAGACGGTGACGAGTGCGAAGGCACTTCGACCACGCTCATTATTGTATCGGGAAAACGAGTTTTTCGCGCTTCGCTGTACATCCCGCGCGTCCCGTCACCGCCCGCCGAATTATCGATGGAAATGCATGCAAAATCGCTTAATTAGCTGGAGTGTGATTGTTCGTTAAATTTACAACGATTGCAAGATTAATTGCCGCTACGCGAGCTATCTGAATGTTTATACTTTTAAAGTGGTTAATCCTCGAAGCGCCAGTACTACAATTATCTCTGCTTGCGAAAATACGAAGAGGTAATACAATCACAATTAATTATGACAGTTAGGATCGGGTAAATCATTAGTTTACTGGCATACGTTTATTAGTTCTCAAAGAAAATGTGTACATCTGTCATTTCCATCAAATATTGTGCAATTTGACATTTCAATTTCACAATGTTTCAATTTATTTTAATTACTTTGGAACTATTAAATTAATTTGCTTTCCATTTTAAACATTCGTTTGCAACAATTTTGAAAATTTCAACAATAAATCTAGAACTATAAATCTAGAACTATAAATCTGACTAATCCAGTCTAGCTCTCCAAACTGCCTCAAACAGAGTAGAAACCGAGCAAACTGCGAAAACCTCGCGAGCGGATTAAACCGGGGAATCCCCGGGCTTTCTTTTCGGAGCAGCCTGAAGTCGCGGACGCGAAACGGTCTGCGCGCGGAAAAATGCCCTCCTCGCCCGTTACGCAGGATTCCAATCTAATCTATGGATTATGACGATTTACTGCGAGGGATCATTATTACCGCCGCGCTTACTCCTGTGCGCGTGCGCGGATAACAATGCCCGCGGAATATGAGAACGGGCTGAAATCGGGTGATTTCCTAGAGTCTCGCGCAGCAGCTCGTCGCACGGAGGTCCCCCCTCTCGGGCTCGCGGGGCTATTACTTAGCAGTTTCTTTCAGCGTGGAGCTCGTTGCGTGCACAATAATGACGATTAACGAGCAGGCGTAATTCGCTCGGAGCGGATAAACTCGGCGGTACGCCATTAATAAGTAAATGTCGCGGTTTCGAAACCGTTCGACTGAATTAATGCTCGAGCGCGTTGAAAAGAGAAGAGACAAGGAAAGGGGGGAGAGAAATGGAAATTGTATTTTTCATTGGACCGGAGATGTCAAGCGTTGCCGCTTTTTTTTTCGCGGGACGCGACGCGTTGTGCAAACACTTTTTTTTAGAAAGATTCACGGCGACGTTTACGCGGTGGAAGAGTAATGGCGGGAGCAATTGATCATCTACTTTAATTGCTATTTAAATTTTGCAATTATTTATCGCAAAGCCGGTGAGGTTTCGATGCCGACGAGCGCTGAGTGACTGTATATAAATTATTTAATATTCTTTCGCATTCTTGAAATTTCATAAGGCGATATCTTGCGAAGGATTTGATTAATAATGTAATTTACATTTGAGTTTATTTTGCTGTCAACGATCCACATGTGAAAGAGAAATTGAACAATAAATATTCCGTCACTTCCCTTGCAACCTATTTTCAACAATCAAGCAGTTAATGCGGCTTGGAAATATTTTAATCAACGTAATAAGAGCTTCAGTTAAACGTGTAATAAATAAAATTAATTATATTTCTGAGTCAATTATATGCGGAGTTGTAAGTAACAAAATAAATTCTGGAATTTCTAATAAATGTGAATCGAATCGAAACAAAATTCCACAAGTCTGGAAATGATAACTTCCTACACAGATAAAATCGACGTTTCAATTGGTACCACATCGGCAGGTTTATGCTTTGCGACTGTAAAACGCGACCAAGTCCTTACTTCCAGGCAAATGTTGCCAATTGCCAGTTTGTAACTCCGCAAATGCGTAAATTTACTCGCGTCGATATCGCGAATATTTTCTTACATTTATTTTATACTCTTCCTCTTTTTTCACATTAATTTCAATTTAAATTCAGCTAGGAGTTTCAGAATACGTAAATACAGAAAATTGCATAATTTTGAGTTACATCACTAAATAAAACCTTTCCTGAAATGCAATTCCAACGAAAAATTTGCTCGGCCTCCGCAAAAAAACGATTACATTGATAGATGTTTCTCTTTCATTCAAACGAAAGCACTAAAAATTCAAATGACTCCGCGAAGCTGCTACTAGGTACTTTAAAATCATTCTACCACCCGCTCATCGTCGATCCTAGACCAGTAACGTCCATAAAATTCAAATGCACACAAAGTTGCAAAAGCGCGTAAAAAAAGCAGCCAATCGCCCGTAAAAAGAAACAGCGAAGGAGGAAATACCAAGTATACCGATTCGGCGCAGCGGAACGGCTTTTCTCCACTGCGCAGCATGCGTCAAAATTCAACGTCGAGCGCGCAATTAGCCGAGCGGGCGAGCAATCGGACGAAGGGCACGCGGAACGCCGGAGGCGAGAGCCTCCCACGCGACAATGCCGGGCGACGCTCTTCCGCGGAACGTGTACTTTGGCCCGCGGCCAACGCGTCTCTCTCGCTCGCTGCGGCGCGCGCGCTCGCGCTTTTTCCCTCCCGGCAACTCGAGCAATGACCCTGATCTTGAACAGTTGCGGGAGAGACGGGGTTTGACGCCCGCCTCGCGCCGCCGTGCCTTTCGCTAATTTCGATCGCTCGCCGCCGCAATCTTACACGTTCCGAGTGAAGTATCACGTGTACGCCGCGCCGTTGTGATAAGATACGCGATTGTAAAACAAAAGTGCGCGAAAGTAACAAGTGCTTTAATTGCAATTTATTGATCGCGTCCAGTGTTGTTTTAATTAGTTGTAACTAGAGTGAACGAGGCATTTCGTTCTTTTGCTGAGAATAATTGGTTAATAAAAAATGCTTGATTTTTAGAAATTTTAATATTTAAAAAGAGTAGGCGGAAAGTATTTTCTTCCCGTGGGAAGCATCTCGTAAGCCGCAATAAGAGCCTTTCAATAATTCACAAGAGGTATCGATGAAGGGCATCGCATTTTCTTGAATTAATTATTAACGAGCCCGAAAAAGCCAATCATAATGGATCATTTATAATAAATGGCGTACTTCCCATGAGATGCCTTGTAGGCATATTCAATAATCCCAAAAAAGGCAATGGCTTAAGTCGAAAAAGCTTAGAGTCGTTAAGTTCAATATATTGAAGTCGTAGTAACTGTAACTTTCAGAGTTAAGTACATGAAATTCGTGTTCGATTGACGCACAATTACTTTGTACGATAATGCGATTATTATTATACGCCACTTAGATAAGCGACGATACTATTTTACAAAATGTTTTTTACACGCACTCACGGGCGACACGTGTAAATTCGCTAAAGTTTATTAAATTATCGATGTCGTTAAATTTATCGGTGCTTGCGGCCGCGGCGCACTCTTTCGCGTTAAATAATTAACATTTCAATAAATTATCGTTTATCTCGACTATCGGCTGGAGTTGTTGGCTTTATTTTTATTTCGTGGCAATTACAGTTGGTTGAGTGAGCATCGCAAGTGAACGATCTTAAACAAATTTAATTTATGCCCCGGGGGGTTAAGTGTGTCACCGCGTATCAGAAGCACTTACCATTGGATTAGGAAATGCGCGAGGAATTCGTAGTAGCTTCTGCTGGGCTCCGTGTAGCCAGGAAAGATGGGAAACGAGTTTTCGAAGTGCTTGCAGAGAAAATATAACGGGAACTCGATTTTTTTAGAAGCACATATTATCCTACGGTCATAACTTATGCGCTTCGCAAATTTTAGCATACATACAAGGTTGACTTCTCTAAGTACGTATATCATTCGTCAAACAAAGTAACTTGGACACGTGTCATATAATTTTTAAATTCGTATATATGTTTTTCAATGTTTAAGGTAAGCTAACGTTTCTTTCGAGTGAGTTCATTTTTTTAAGTACATTGGAAATAGGTACTTTGTTTAGAATTAGTCGCAATTAACACTAAATTTATTTATGTTTTAAATTAGATATTGCAAATTTATAGAAATGTCAAGTAAACCAGTAAACGTTTTTGCTCTTTTGAAAAGTTGATAAACCATTTAAGGAAGTATTAAATTAACGTTATTAATAGCGATCGAATAATCTAACAAAATAGTTTGATAAATTTCTTAATTTACGAATCGATATGCGGTTTATCAGAATCAATTTGTCAACTGATTGGATTTATTTGATTTTTGAAAATGTTGGAAGGCAAATAAAAAACTAAAAATCACAATAAGTAGCATTTTATAAAAAAAGTTTATTAAATTACTTAAGATTAAAAACATCAATAATCTATACGACTGGGTCTACTGGAGCAGCTTGAACGACTGGAACAACTGGGACTACTGGGGCAACAGGTAGATGAGCTCCCTGTGGCTGGAATCCGTTTTCATCAGCGATGTAATTAATCCGGTAAGTCATGCCGTTTTCAGGATTGACCCAAGCATAGGAGCCCTGGACGCGGATAACGGATTTTTCGGGTCCTTGCATTTCGATCTGAGCAGCTTCATCACGCATCTGACCGTCGGACAATTCATAGCCGAATTTGTAGTTGTCGCTACCGACGTAGTTCGATGGAGTGTGTCTGAGCATTACTACTTGTTTTTCTCCTTCTTCGACTTGCCTCTTATGAGGGAAGGCAAAGGCGACAGCAAGGAGGGCTGCGAAAATTACGATCTGTAAAAAGACAATATTTTTAAAATACATTCAACGACTATTTTTTATGAATTGAAAAATATGTTGTTAAAAAGTAGGTATCTTACCGTCTTCATGATTAAGAGTAGGATTTTTGAACTGAGTAGTTCCAAACTAGAGAAGAGACTTAGAACTGAATGACTACAAGTGCAGTTTGGACTCTTTATATACCCCGACAATGGTGCGTTATCTTCCTGTCAAAAATTTCTCTTATGCCTTACAGCGTTTTAGTGCAATCGATTTTCACCTGTTATACGTGCAACATTCTTTAAAAGATTTTGGAATTCTTTTCACAGAAACAAAATTGAGTTCTGCATTCCTTCTTATTTCAGTTGTGTACTAATGATGTGTTTATTATTTTTCTATAAGGTAATGATCTTTTACGATAATTACGAAGAATCTCATTTCATATAGAATTTATGTTTCGTACGTGGCGAAGCGTGTAAAAAGAACATTGACATTGCGAATACAGAATATCACTTTCGCGTTATCTGGAGATTATGATTTTAATGGAGAACATTTATGCTACATATATTTATGTTATTAAATTATTTTTAAAATAAGTAACGCTGTTAAGATAATATTAACTGTGTGTAGTCAACGAAAATGCCAATTACAAATGCAAAACTCAGTTGTTATTTTATCTCTCGTTTATTTAGTAATTTAAGTCTATTAAAATGCCAATAACAACATTCATACTTCATACTCTCTATGTAAATGCGCATACCATTTATGATTTAGCAATACACAGTCTGCTTAGTATGGTAAAACAATTTAAGTTTTTTATGAGTGTAATAGCTTCTCCCTTCTAGTATATATTTCGCACATGTAAGGATGTTTTTATGCCTTTATATTGGAGGGACAATTATACAGTTTCAAATTGCACCTCGAGAGAAAAAGCTATTTCTATTTTCTTTATTGACCATTTTTCCTCTACAGATTACTTTTTATTATATTTTAATAATGAAATATTTGCTGATGTCGATGTATATCAGTAATTAATTTTTACTTCAAGTGAGCACTTTGGAACTTACATATTTATATATACGTAGAGATTCCTTTTTCCTTTTTTTCTTTATTTTGGAAGCAAATCGAAAATAATGGAAACAGTAATAATATTATTTACTGAAATAAGTTTATTAAGCGATTTAATTATAAACATACTTAAAAACTCAATGACTGATTATACTGCAATCTTTTCAAGGCGCGGCTGGTACAAGCAAAGTTTCGTTTGAGGAAGTTTTTTTTATAAATCTATTAAATATTTATATCTTGTTTATAAGTGCGCAAATAAACAATATTTCATACATTTATGATGAAAATTCCAGCCAAAAGAAATATACAGAAAATAGGTTGAATAAACGTACTTATTGTTGTAGATTCTCTTTAGTTAAATTTTCTTTAAACATCGCGAAATAATTTATACTTAATTAAATTTTCAAGTTCGGATACAAAAGCTACTAATAAATACCGAATACTTTATCAAATAAATTATAATTCATATTTATCAATTTGTTTTAATGTTCAAGGGGGAGCATAAAATTATAAACCAAAAATAAATAATGTTTTATAAAAAAATGTTTATTGTAAAAAATTTAAATTTGTTATAAATAGAGTTTTATAAAAAAGTGTTTATTAAATTAGTTAATATTAAAAATATTTAAAATTTAAGCAGCAGGAACAACTGGAACTTCTGGAACAGCAGGTGCAGCTGGAGCGACAGGGGCGACAGGTAAATGAGCTCCCTGAGCTTGGAATCCATTCTCATCAGCGGTGTAGTGAACGAGATAGGTCATTCCATTTTCGGGATTGATCCAGGAGTAGGATCCCTGAACGCGGACAACAGCTTTTTCTGGCCCTTGCATTTCGATTTGGGCAGCCTCATCGCGTACTTGACCGTCGGATAATTGGTAGCCAAATTTGTAGTTGTCGCTACCAACGTAGTCCGATGGAGTTTCCCTAATTAGAACAGCTTCTTCGTTCTTTTTTATTTCTCTTCGCTGCGGCAGAGCATACGCCACGGCGAGAAGAGCAGCAAAAACTACGATCTGAAAATAGAGCGGTAACGTTATAGTTTATACATTTCACAGTTTCTATACATTTTTAGTTTAATAGTTAATTAGAGAGTTGCAATTCACAGTACAATTCGTTATTTAAACGAGTGAATAGCCCTTCGCTATTAACTTACCGTCTTCATGGTTGAAAAAAGGATTTTAGAACTGCGAAGTTCGATGTAAGACAAAAGGCTTGAAACTGAATGACAACAAGAGCATTTTCGGCTCATTATATATCAAAATCGACGTGCTCTCCCACCGCCATCAAAAGCTTTCACTTTATCTGTGAGTTTCTCAATACAATGCAATTTGTAGCGGAAAGAAACGAAAAGTAGAATTCCTTTGGATTTCAATTGATATTTGGACATTTTTAAAACACAGTTTAATTTGTAAATTAAAAATCAAACAAAATTTAAACGTAATTCAAGAAAAGTTTATAATTTCAGGCTCTGAATTATTATTAACTCTGTTAAAGAACTAATAAGAAATGCATCAAGGTACTAGTCTCGGTTTAGTTGATTTTTAATAATTATGCTTTGCTAAAGCATGCAAATTCAGGTGTATAAAATAAAACAAACATAGAGTGAGGTACTAAAGATTAGAACAATCGTAACGCCAAATCTTTATGGATACTTACTGTGCATAGTGGATTGTGTTTGTTATAGCCACCCAAATATCACGTAATTGAGATTTTACGAAATAAAACCAGTATCACTGATTTTAGAGGGATAATTATTATACATTGTGGCGAACTACCGAGTGGACATCGCGACTAATAATAAATATACCAAGCCCTAATAAATCGCAGCATTGAATGTCCTAGTAAAACGCTAACGAATATGATTTATTATAAGCATGCTTCTTTGATAAAATAATTCATGACAATTAAAGAGGCATTCCATGAAAATATTTAATTTTCATAAATAGTCGAAAGTAAGTGATATCTGAATCATTGAAGAATGTGTGAATGAAAATCGATTGCACTAAAACGCTGTAAGGCGTAAGAGAAATTTTTGACAGGAAGATAACGCACCATTGCCGGGGTATATAAAGAGTCCAAACTGCACTTGTAGTCATTCAGTTCTAAGTCTCTTCTCTAGTTTGGAACTACTCAGTTCAAAAATCCTACTCTTAATCATGAAGACGGTAAGATACCTACTTTTTAACAACATATTTTTCAATTCATAAAAAATAGTCGTTGAATGTATTTTAAAAATATTGTCTTTTTACAGA
>UXGC01001387.1:0-14174 GCA_900480045.1 Eurytoma adleriae
CTCACGCAGCTCTCAATTGTGTCGAGCGCACGCACCCGCCGTATCATCCCATCCTCCCGGGCGTATCAAAGGTTTTGTCGCGCGATTCCCGATATATATTAAAGAGCCGCATGAAAAGGGGTTTCCCGATCTCGCGGAGTCTTAGCGGCGGCCCGGCCTCTCTCCTTCTAGCCGCGCTCGGCGAACGAGCCGCGGCACGAAGATTACGCTCGCGGCTCGGCACGGATGCATTATGCGGACGCTTTGGTGGAGGGCGAGGCCAAGCGCTCGGCAAAGGGGGAAGTCGAGGAGGGCAGGAAAAGGCGACGGCATAAAGAAGGATAGACCCTCTCTCCTTCCTCCCTCGGCCTTCTCCTCTTTGTGCAGCTCTCGCTGTCTCGCTCTTTTACCGCCCTCATCCCCCTTCCTCTGCGCTTTGTGCGGCCGGGCCCGCCGCTTCCTACGCTACGTCGCGCCGACTTTCAATTCGCAACTATCTTTCGCGCTTCGCGTCGCTTCTTCATTTGACTCGCTTCTTCTTTACCATCGATTTCTATTAGCGCGCTCATTTTTCGTCTTCTCCTTATAACTAGACTTTTTTCCAATTAGGTGTACACGTACGATTAATTATTGGTTTACAATGAACGTTTTGTAATTAACGCAGTATAACAAGAATTTGAAAATTTTAAAGTAAAATATTCGTTAATCTAATAAAAAAGAAACTGCTGGAGTCGCCATATTGCAACTATTAATCTACATTAACGCACATTTCCGCGACTGGCGAGTAACTCCGTTTTCGCATCGCTGGCATTTGAGCGCGCAGCCGGTGCGCCTTTTCGATTTGGCCATCCCTTCTGGCTCATTGGCCGCGGCTCCTCCTCCGGCGCTCCGCCGGGTTTCGCTCCCCTTTGAAAAATACGTCGACTTTGGGTGGGCGGACGGCGCCCCGCACAGCCACACACACGCATGTGCACACACACAACCGCGCACACGAAGCGCGCGTTTCTCTTCCCGGCACAATTTCCCGCGCACAAAAGCTTTGTCGCGAGCCGAGCGCGAGGAAGCGCGCGGCCTCGGAATCCAATTTAATAATAGTTTTCCCTCGTACGCCGCGCGTATAAGCACAATCGAACGTCCGCCGGGGGATGGGCCGAGTGCCGAGAGCCCCGCGGACTACGAAGGAGACGGAGAGAGGGAGGATGAGGCAAGCCTGCGGGACGGGAGTTTAAAGAGGAGCGAGCTATATCGTGAATGCTAAGTTTTCCCTAAATAGCGAGATGCGCGCGCTTTCAGGTCGGCTCTCGCGCGATTCGGCCCGACTGCATTGTTTAATGTTGATTAATTGTTTAGGAAAGAGAAACGGAAGATTTAATGTTCGCATCGGAGACGGCACGAAGTATAATGAGGTAAGCGAAGTAGCAGTTTACTAGTTTAGGAAACCCAGGGGACTGCGACTGTTTTAATTAATCTTTATTTGATTCCGCAAATATAACTGTGAATTTTTTTTATAAAACGAAATTGTCCTCCTAATTTAAATAAATGTTATCTTGCGTTAAGGATATAATTTGGACACAATAAAAAGAGCGTTAGCCCACTTGAAAATAGTTTAAGAAAACTCGAGGGAAAAAGCACTTAGCAAGCAGACTGAAGCAGTGGAACAGCTCGTCAAAAGGAAGATAAAAAGGTAGCTGAGAGAGAGAAGCTGAGATAGTGAGAGAGTAAGGCTGGAAGGACAACTACGGCACACCTCGGCAATCTTTCCCGGCGTTTGACTTTTCACTTAAAAAAGCCCGAGATAATTTTTCTTATCGCCTCCCCCCTCTCACTGCCGGGGTATGGCGCGACAAGCCCCAAGGATTATTTCCGACCCCCGCCGCGCGCCTCGCATCCTCGTTTAATAAAATTCTTAATGTACAGCTCCGGGGGCATCTCGAATCAGGAGAACGCGCGACGCGCGCGGAAGAAAACGTCTTAAGCGATTTTGCGCGAGAGGAGCGCTCTAGCTTCCTCGCTCGACTACCTGATTTCCACCTCCCTCTCTCTCTCTGTCTCTCTCTCGCTCTCCCTCTCCCCATCTTTCCCTTATACTGTGTACCAGAGCAACGGCAGCTCGCTCGAGAGTGACATTTAATGGAAGAAGGCGACAGATGTCGCGTCGCGCTCTCACGCTAATTTAAATCCCATCACGCCGACTCGGCCTCTCTCTCACTCTCTCCAGCTAGGCAAATCGGGCTTATATATAAGTTTTATAGATATATAGCTGCAGCCTTGCGAGGAGGGGGAGGTCGCCTCCATTGCGTCTAATCGAAAAATAATGCCTCAATTACCGGCAGTCGCCCACGGGATCCTCGTCGTCGCCTTCGCCCGACTGAATTAACTTTTAATTATGGCGCTTTATTAGCGAGCGTCTCCAGGAAATGTATATGTCTAGTGCGCCGCGGAACGGGGAGCCAGATTGCATATATACGCGGTGGTGAACGTGGAGATTAAGTTCGTGGCTTGGCTGAGGCTTATTGTACTTCTAAAACTGAGGATATTCCGATTGTGCGAAATTCTATTCACCGGATTATTCGATATTTTGTATCAATTGCATCTACTTTTTTTTCTTTTAATATTTATGTAGAATTAGATAATTTAGTTTATTTCGCGTCATTACTTAATAACGAAAATTTATTGATTTTGATGAATATTTTTTAAATTTTGATTGATATGTGTTCTAATAATTCATCATTGAAACAAAATCTTCATCGTAACTCTTTAATTTGCCTAGCTTATCTTGCAACTGCATGAAGTTATAAAAGATAAATTAAAGTGACATTCGTAACGAGTCATCATTCAATCCGTTTGCCTCAATCTTCTTCCAGCACAGCCGTAAAAATAGAAGCTGTCTACCACGCGGGCGCATCCCTTCGCACTTTTGATATTCATAAATCATGCCCAACGATTTGCCTTCTCCGCGGTAGTGAATAAATAAGCGCGGCAGGGCGAGGCCGCTTACAATTCCTCAGCTAGGTCGAAATACGACGAAGACAAGCCTCCACTTTAACGGAGAAAAACAGAGAAGCAAAAGAAAGAAGCGAGTGTTCGCGGCCACGTTGGCTGAAAGCCGAGGTGCATGCAAAGACGTCAGTCGCCTCTCGCGAAATCGAATCGAAGGTGGTTCGGTGCGCAGGTATGCAGGGGAAGGGGTGCTCAAAAGGAGACGCACCTAGTCGAGCGTGCACGAAATCGCGGCGTCGCAATTGGAGCGAGCCCGGCCCTACGCCCGTATAAGATATTCCGCATTGTTTCATTTCCCCTTGTGCCGATGGCCCGTATCCAACGAGCCTTTTGGCTCGAGTACCGCCCTTTCAAAGGGACGCCGCGCGCCGAGTGTAAGCTCGAAAAAGCTATTTGCCGTAGTAACATCAATTAACGTGATTGGTTTAGTTGCAGTAGATATCAAACCGGATGTTATCGAATTATTTACTGGTAGCACCAGTAAATTTACAACCGACCTGGATATGTCAATGTTTTATTAAAAAAAGCATTTTGCGCTTAAAAAATAACTTATTAAACTATTAATTACTTCTATGACTCGCAAATTCAATTAATTTTTTTCTCCCTTGGGCGATCGAAACTTGCCCCTTCCTTTAAAAAAAAAAGGAGAAAAAAAGAAGTGAAAGATACACCTTCCGCGTCGATACGTAGGTCGACTACCGGGGCATTAAGTGGCGAACTTTAAGAATGAGGAGGATGAGGGGGCGATGAAGGGGAGGGATATAGGCGACGAGCCTCTCGAGGGGCTCTCGCGGCTAGGCGCAGAGGGGGCGGCGATGGTAAGCCGAGCTCGGCCGTATAGTCACGCTTCTCGCGTGCGAAAACGTACCCGCCATCTTGGCAGGCGATGTCGTGCATCCGAGAATGACGGATAATCCTGACACCGTAAAATTTTTACGGCCCTGCAAGGCCGTATTCCACCGACCCCTACCCTCCGACCCCGTGTGGCTCACTATCCCCTCGTCTACCGGAGCTCCTTTTTCTTTCATCCGTCTCACTTCTTTTTTTCTCGTTTTATTTTGAGTCTCCACCTTTACGATTTCCGACCCCTGCCTGAGAAAGGTGCTCGAGAATAATGCAATTAGTGCGTTCGTGCTTAAAACTCAGGTATTTCGGTTGATGAAAAGGTCCGATCTATAGAAAAATAGATGTGACTTCGAACCGAAGTGAACCGCTGCTGTATTTTTGCAAAGTTTCGTTGAATGAAGATATTGGATTTCTTTGAATACTTCACCTACTTTCAGCTGGTCTACCTTTCAACATTTCATTCTATTCAAAAATATTTTCATTTTTTTCGTATTCATACAAATCTTTTGTAACATTGAATGTATCTCCAAAACAATGTAAGTTGAGCTTTTTAATTCAAAACTTCAGCCTTATTTCAATTATAATATTGATAAATTATTGTTTATAATAAAATATAGATGAAATTTTAAGGATAAAATTTGAAAGTGTAGACAGTAGCAAAATTTATAATCGTCAGTGAATGATAACCTGTCCCTCCGTTACCGTAATAAAATTCCGCGCTTTTATTCTCCACCTCTCATTTTGCGCAATTTTTCGAGGTGGATGAACCGCGAGACTCCCCTCCCTGCACTCGGGCTCCGACTCCTCGCGTCAGCGTGTCTAGGCTGCGGAGGCGGCAGCAGCAGATTTTAATTGGGTCACCCGTTATACATGTGTAATCTGTCATGCAGCCAGACGGCCCCACAGCTGCTTCAAGCCCCTTTTCATGAATTACGTCATCTTCCCTCTTCGTCTGGTTGCCGGCGCCAGAGCGCGATCCCGCGGCCCACCTGTCCTGACTCCTTCGCGCGATCAGAGCTCCCTCCGTGGGGGAACCACGTGCGGTGTCTCAATTTTGCGGGAATGCCGAATCTTCCCAATAAATTGCGACAAGCTTCCAGCTCTTGCTAGATTTTAATATAATTGAGCGCTTCAAATTGTAATATTTCAGGCGAGAGTGAAGTAACAAAATGAAAAATATTAATGTTCATTATTTTTCTTACAAGGAGAAATCATTTTCTAATTTTAAGAAATTATTGGATTGCAATGTACAAAGAGAGTAATTACTTTCTTGAAATAATGGAGATCAAACTTTAATTTAATATCAAATTTACTTGAATTAATGTAAATATTCTAAAGACGAGAAAATATTTCTGTAGTACATTTCGACCAAATAACTCGTAATTTCTTTTCAGCATAAAAATAAAATCTACATAATAACGCAAAAACTTTTTTTCAACACTGTTACGTACTCCATCTTAATTAAAAACTATTTTTTAAATAAAAATTTAAACAAATGTTTCTAAAAAAATGTGCGGTATTAAAACGGTCTTAATTTTAGAAATCCAATGTGAGTAACAATAAATCATTTAATTTTTTCAAAACACTAACGATGAATTTAAAGAAAAATGTGCACCTCATTAAAAAAATAAAGCTAAAAGATTCGGCAAGCCTGAAAAGTTATGATTCTAGGTGACTCAAACAATTTTCGTACGAGACGTCACTGACGGACTATTCTGCTCGTCGGGCGCAAAAGCGTGTCTAGGAGGAATCTGATTTTTCGCCGAGATGACTGCGCGCGCGGGCGACGCGTCTTAGTTAGACGGTGTCTCGTAACGAAGTTCTTTCGCGCACTTGGACGCCGGAGACCCGGCAAAGTGACACCCGCGGGGGAGCTGCGCGGCCCGCACTCGCGAATAATCGAGTTACTTCGACTCCTCCAGCTTTTTCGTCTAGGTGTGCACAGCCGCTACTTCGGCGTCTTTCACCCCCTCATATACCCCACCCCCACCGGACCCATCTTCCACTTCTTGAAGTATACGTCGTACGTGAAGCACTGACTCGGCAGCTTTCATTTTCTCCTTTTCCTATACTTCATCCTAAGCTATGATCGCCGGGGTTCGTCCATTACGTCCGTTTCGATGGAGGCTAAAATTTGAATAAAATTATAAATTTCTTTTATAGATACGATAAACTATAGTCAACGCAATGTGTGAGATGAAACGAAGATAAATAGAAAACTAATTTAAACTCTGAAAATAAAAGCATACGTTATAAAACGTAAATAAGATTAAGTAGTAACGGTCAGTGCTCGGTAAGACCTCCACACGGGTAGTGATGTTCGAACGTATCAAATTTGATGAAGCAATTTTTATTAAAGAAGCCACGAGCAATTAATTTCGAAAGTCCTCGGCGAAGTTGCGAACCTCTCGGTCTCCGTGTCTCGTCTCTCTTGCAAGGTGACGACGAAGTGCGCGGCTTCTGCCTCACCCCCGTACTTGTTTCTGTCTCTCTCTTTTCCTCCCCCACCCTCTTCTTCGCCTTTTGCCCCTCGAAGCAGACTTGCCCCCTCGACTCGGCGACGGCATTCGCTGGCGATTTGCTGATTACTTCGCGGAAAAAAGACGGAGTAGCGTCGCGGCGGCGCTCGGGGAAAGAAGGCAGAGGCGTGCGAGCGGCGAGCTGACGCTGCAGCAGCTTCAGGCCCGCGTGACGTCATTGAATCCCGTCCAACTGAAGTGGCAGGAGCGCGCGCACGACGCGGTTCCGGAGATTTTTTTCCCTTCGTTCGTGCGCAAACACGCTTGTTTAGCTGCAAGGAAAACACTCTTCCATTCGTCGGTAATTAAAGATTAAAAAGTTAAGTGGAAGGTAATTTTCACTGGAGGTTAGTGTTTGGTAATAGGATCGTTCTTGCCATAGAAAATGTGGTACAATTATGTCAATTTAAATGATCAGAAGTTTTAGCGAAGAAGAATTATTAACAAATCTATTTATTTGACAACTCTTTGTTAAATTCGAGGAAGCGCACTATTAATGAAACGTTTCGTCAGATCAAAGCGCGACAAGTTCCATCACGAATATTAAAATAAACGCGGTTTTATCGATCAAACTGCGATTTACCGGCGGAGGTGAAGGGTCGCCGGCAAAGGAATAAGGCGCGGGTTAATCAGCCGTAAAAAAGCCTGATTTGGCAGGCCTCACGTACCCTCCCTTTCTCCCTCTCACTCGAAAATTTTTCTGAAACCTCCGGCCTCGAGAATTGGCACGCGGTATCAATCACCGGTCGGGACTCAATTAATCAAAAACGCTCGGCCCCACGCGAAAGACTACAGAAACCCAAATGGAGGGAGGAGAAAAAAAAATGTTGGGTAGGTGGGCCGCGGGAAAACCGCAGGAGGGACGTCCGCCCACTTGGAAACTAATGAATGTCGATCGAACGCTGCCAAAGGCTGCCTCTTAAAAAAAAAAAAAGAAGAAAAAAATGGCCCTGAGGAGAGAGCCTGATGGCGCGCACGCTCTTTTATTATTCCGGCCTAGCGACGGCGGTCGTGGTACAAGGGCCGCTGATTGGTCACCGGCGCTCATGATTGCCGGCTTCGACTTCGCGATGCGGAGCCCCGGCCAGTGCCGGCGCCTCTCCTTTTCTTTCCGTTCGTGCTCCTTTCGAGAACTTTTTCGTCGCGACGAGGAAGCAAATTCAACGCTGGTCCACCACGGCGGTACTCAAGAGTTCCCCAAGGAATCTCTCGCGCAGCATGGATTCAATGGCCACTTCAAGGTATATTAAAAATGCTCGATGGGCGTGAAATAATCGTTGAGAAATTAGAGGTACTATTTTTCAAGCGGTATCGAGTCATTAGTAACTGCTTTGATCGAAGAATGTGCAATAAATTTTTGAAAAATGTTGAGGACACAATTTTTAAAATTGCTTTTTCCATCGTAGTAAAAAAGGTGAAAGAAAAATGATTATAATTATCCAAGTTCTTTACTGAGATGAGAACAAAGGATCCCAATTAGTAGACTGTGCCTTAGATTGCGATAAGTCACGGCTGCCGATACGTCGTTGTACGTTATTTCAACATTGCCCTAAATTATTGCACTTTACACGTATCCCAAAACTTTCGAGTAAAACCTTTGATGTCACAAATTTAATTGCTGCAGCATCTCTGCACAAAATCGAAGTGCCTTGTTTGACTTTTTATTTACGAAATAAAAATCGATTTCTCGCGCAATACCGTAAACCGCGTAAGCTTTGCAAAATAAACAAAACTACAGCAAAAAATTCACGAAAAAATAGTAACGGTTTACCCGCGAAAAGTAAAATATACGAAGCCATTGAATTCGAAAGTAGCGCAGCGAACTCAGGAAAAATCTCAATGAGGGGAAAAAACCCCGAGAAAAATCGCAGTCGGCGCCGCGGAGAGCGCGTAGCAGCGCGTGATGTTTTTTCGCTCTCGCGTCAGTGCATGATTTCTCGCGCGGCGCGAAATCCGTATAATTTAGAACGGCCGGCTCGGAGGTTACACGCAGCCGGCCGTTTATATTCGAGGGTCGCGCGGCCGCTCGCAGCCGTTATCGCGGACGCGAGCTGGACGCCGGTCAGATGGAAAGCCGCCCCCACCCTCGGCTTTAGGTGGGTCGTCGACCCCCCGGCCTCGGGAGCCGCGCGGCTGCACATTTTTCCGGCGGCCGCCGAATGGGGCGGCGAGGCCGAAACGCCCGCGCAGATGTTTCTCCGCAGACATGATCGAGTCCGGACCGCAGTCGAAATTGATATTTTTTATTTTATCCGACGACGGGTTATACCTCGCGGCCGGTGTGTTAGGGCGGCTCGCGGATTATTGAATGAGACCCAGTGACGGTTCCAAATTGCCTAAACTCCGTAAGCGTGGTTCAGATTATTTTGCGTACGCGTCGGAGTGCAAAAACACTGCTTTAAATGGGCTCAGAACTGAAAGCGGGAAAAGCGCTAGTTGGGATAGTTTTCGGCGTTGATTACTTATCGGGATGAAGTTATTCCGCCGAGTGGAATAACGGGGGTTGCGGAAAAGTTGACGGGTGTGTGTAATTTACTTTTTTCGAGGATTAGCACTCGTGGGGGAGGAACGGTAAAGGAAATCGTTAAAGAAGTCGGCCAAAGAGTATTATTAGCATTTGAAAGTTTTCCGCGGTGACAATAACTACGCAACCTGTCGGAAGAGGGCAAAAGTTGAACAGGATGCGAGGCTCGTACGTTTTAATGCTGTTCTCATTACAGCGGCTATTCATACTTGATGCGGAATTCATTTTCATATTCAACTTGCGATCGCTGGCAAGGAAATCCCAGATTCTCTCTGAATGCCTAATTGACACACTTTTTTCAGTCTTACAATAACGTTCTATAATCACTTGTTATACAAGAGGTACAAGTGCATATTAATTAATAGAATTAAAATATAAATAATATTTTAAATAAGTAATTCAAATAAATGTTATTTATAATGTTCATACTAAACTCAGCATTTTAACTATATAATTAACGCGTAAAATTACTCTCGTATTCCGTTAATCGCTAGTATAACAGACTTGAACAATAATTCATTGCCTAATTACTAATTTTATTACTCGTCGAATAAGGGCACATAACCATTTATCTATGTTCGAAAGCGAGAAGAGGCCCTTAAAGCGTATCTTGTAACAACTCCGAGCGCCCTATCATTCGCTGGCGAACTAATTCAAAAAGTTGGACCGCTTGAAACTTGCGGTATCCGCATCGATGAATGTTGCATGACGACGTTAAAATGAAAGCTCGCCCGCCCGATGGCCCCGACGGCCGGCGCTCGCCTCCATCGCTCGCGAGTTTTTATCGACGCCGCGTGATTTAGGGAGGCGCGCGCGCGTACACGGCTATTACTTTGGCTCGCGCGTTTTTAAAAGTTTCGTCGCGCACGCTGTTCGTTCGGAAGGTAGTGCATCTTGGCGAGCGCACGTCCGGGTGCACGCGAGCGACTGCTTGTTTTTGGTTGCTTGGCGAGGTGAGTTATTTTACCATGTGCGCGACTAGTTGAACACAAGAGCGAGGTGCCTGTCGTGCTCTGAATTTTACTTATCGAAGTGCGATGTCGAGGTGAATGAAGGTTGCGGAAATGACCTTTTGATTCGGGCTTGAAAGAATAGTTTCTTCACACGCTTCCTGTTGGTTAAAAAAAAATTTGTTTAAAAAATTGATTATACTTTAGAAAACATAAGTAACGATTACAATTTTCGCTTTAAATTGCGAAAATTTAGAGGTATTAAAGTATTTTACTCAATTTCGTAATTTTAGACAAAATGAATAAAACGAGAATATTTACAATCGTGCGAAAAGCAAACCCGCATGTATGCTGTAATACGGACATATCCTCTATCAAAATGTGAAAGAATAAAAAATCTCTTTCAGAAAAAAATTACACTTCTCGAAACTCAAGTGGTTCAGTTTTTAGTTGAACCGAGACTTTTTCTTTTAATCTTTCGCATTATGAGAGGATAAGATAATTTTTATTCATGATGCAGTGTTAATTAAAAATATGAAATACTTTAAGAAATAAAATTTTTCTTTTACAATTCTTCAGCTCACTGAAGTCAGTAAATAAAAGTCGAGTGAACGCAGCAAACGAGTGAGCGGGAGTGAAACGAGATCGGTAAGCTTGTGACTTATAGGCGAGCATAACACACAAGAATCCGCACCACGTTGCTAGTAGCGAGCGGTGCAGGGGTATAAAAGCTCCCGCGGCGGCAGCGATAAGGGGGAAAACACGAAGTAGGGCCGCCGGCCGAATCCGAGTGGTCGACATCCCTTTCCGCTGTACGTGCGCCACCGGCGCGCCCCGCGAGGTGGTGGAAGGCAGACGCGAGGCTTACATAAGCCGAGATACGTTAATCCGGCGAATGATTGGCGCAAAGCTTTGGTAATCCAGTGTCGCGCGTCCGCCCGGCGGTCGCTTTGCGGCCGACTGCCCACCGCTGGGCGCGCGATAAGCCGCTGTTTTATTAGATATCGCGTCGGGATTATTTCTTAATTGAAGCGTCTTCGCGTGTATTTCGCGGACCCCCCGACGACACCGCGCGTGGCACGTTTGACGTGAGGACCCGCGAATGCGGGCCTCGCCTCTGGCTAATAGTTTCGAATTTATTTCAAGGGATTCGTCAAGGCTGTGTTGATGTAATTATTGATTGAACTATCGAGATTTTCTTTCTTAATACCGTCAGTAATTTTACCTGCATTTTTTTCTCTTTCTCTAATGTTCGACAGATTTTTAAAAACCAAAAATTTGCTATGGATTTTAAGTACTTTTTACTTATTGATAAGAACATTATACATGTTATTAAGTTGATAGAATTTAAAAATGAAAATTACCAAATCCGGAAATATATTTGCGTTTTAAGTAGTAAAAGACGAACAATTCCAGACCGAAATTCGTGTACAGAATGCAATACAAAAACGTTTGTAAATTCTTCAATACTATTACTTTAATGCAGTGAATTTGTTACAGCAAAAAAATTCACTGAATCAACGGATCTTAGTAAAGGATTAAACAGTCGCGTGTATTTCAATGACAAACGCGGCTCCGATAAATCAGTCGAACAATAAAATTGATCGCGTAAACAAGTCCCGGCGCAAGCTCGAAATTCCTCTCACAGGTCGAGGCCTCAAAAGAAAGCTTCCTTTGGAGAAAGCCCGTTCGAAAATGTAAATGCATTCCGTACGGAGCGGGCGGGCGGACGATCCCATTGAATTACGTCGCCAGCCCCGCGATATAAGGACGGGCCGAGCGTGCAGTTTCTTCGGTCGATCCGTTTGCCGCGCGTCTCTGCGACGGCGATGCGGCGCAACTTTTGAGGAAAGTTTTGCTGCCGATCGCCCTATCCCCCTCGCGTGTGTGAACGCCTGGCAAATTTCCGAGGCGGCTGTATACGTTCGCGCGACTCGACAAAAAGGGGCCGAGACTGCAAGCATAGTGGGAGGATACTAAGTCGAAAGGACAGCGTCGGATGGACGGGGGTGCATTGCTTTTTCCCTTGTAACGGGCCTTTTTTTTGAAGGGCGACGTAGCAGAAATGAGGATAGCTGTCGGAACAATGCGCGGATATCGCAACTGCAAAATTTAATGAAAATGAAAAAGTTGCTTTCGTCTTTCCGCAAACAGCGGAGAAAATATAAAAAAAAACAAGTACGAATAGTTACAATTTCCCTTTCGAAAAAGTTAATTAGTTAATGAAATCTAGCCAAAAAGCAACAGCGCGTAACGAGCGCAATATAATTTAAAACACTTCGTAAAAGCTTTTGAAGAGCGAAAAAAATTTATCGCCAAGTTCGAAAGCAATTTTGGCAAATTCACCAGTGTGCTGGCAGAACTGTTTTTTTGGGAAAAAAGGTCGAACTGAAGCGGAAATGAAGATACATCGGTTGACACGCCGTCGCTCTTCCGCAGTACGCTCTCCCATCGCATCCGCGTCCGAGTCGGCGATGCCGGCGCGTTTGAAGCCAATAGGCAATATCGCGTTCGGGCAACGGAGTGGATCGCGTAATAAAGGGGGAAAAGGAGGCACGGAGAGGACCGAAGACAAACTTCACGCCAACTATGCGAATTTCGAGAGGTCCTCCCGGCACTTTTCTTCCGGTTTTTCTCCGGGAGCGAACTTTCTTTCGACATCGGTCTTGGTTTTTCTCGTTGTACTTCGACGCGAGCGCCGAAGCTTCTCTCGCGCGATCCTTCGACCTACTCTCTCTTCTTTTTTCCCTGAATTTCTAGTCGGCGAAGAACCTATTTGCAATTTAGGACGCTCCACGTTTTAAAAGTTTCAACGAGCCCGATTATGCGTAAACTTTTGGGAAACCCCGCTTCTCTTTGATATTTACCCATTGACTTTTCTAAGTGCTTTTTCACTTCGCTTTAAGCCTCTGATTTATTTGTCGCCTCGGTTGAAATTCACTGCGCTAACATCCTGCGGGGGGTCCTCTGAAAGTAGATAATATTCTAATGGTTTAACACTGAAATAGCTGTTGAAACTCCAATAATTCCGAAGAATAATATTGTATTTTCGAAGTCTC
This sequence comes from Eurytoma adleriae, assembly GCA_900480045.1. Classification (NCBI taxonomy): domain Eukaryota; kingdom Metazoa; phylum Arthropoda; class Insecta; order Hymenoptera; family Eurytomidae; genus Eurytoma; species Eurytoma adleriae. The sequence continues at coordinate 12,878 of UXGC01001387.1, forward strand.
AGGTAACTATTATTATCGTTGCCTGCCACTTAGAAACTGATTGAAAATATTTTCAGGAATTCAACTAACCTGTGCAATATCGAGTTCTGATTTATAAATAAAAAACTTAACCTCAATTTAATTGTCGATCGAAATTATCGAGAATTGTTTACGTCATAGCGTGACATTAACAACTCTGACGTCGTCAATATAATTTAATACAAACACTTAATGGAAATTTTTTAAAAATAAATTTAATTTTAAAAATAAGTTTAATTTGTCCTTCCTTTAAAGCTAATATATCTTATTTAACAAGTAGGTATTCTTTTAGCTACTGTTCAAGTTTAATTAAAACAATATCTATTATTTTTCCATAGTTGTTTGAATACTAAAAATCTCATTGCACATTAAATTGGTTTATTTTTAAAAAATCCTGAAAATACCTCAACGCGTTTATTAATTTTAACAGATCCTTCTATACACTAAACGCAATCAGGGTATCTCAAGCGTCGCGATTAAAACATTAGGTTTTACGAGAGAAAGGGAAGTAAGTGAAACTCTGTAGATAGGGGTGCAAAAAAAGGCGAGCAGGAAAAAAGAGGGTCGATTGCAACGGGGTCCAGTAGCCTCCTCGTGTTTAGCGTTGCAGGTAGTCTAGCTAGTTCCACTCGAGGGCGCGCTCGGCCAGTGCACCGGCAGCTGCGTCTTACATCCCCCCTCCATCGCCGGTGAACAATCTGCACGCGCGCACACGTACACCTCCCTGCACGCGGAGACGCGCGCGCACTAAAGAAAAAAAAGAGGTGGAATGAGGCTATAGGCGCTATAACTTGGCGCAGCGACGGCGGGAGGCTGAAGGGCCTGAGTTGGCAATAGTGAAGAGCATCCACTCGTGGCGACACTCGTGAGCGGCCTCATTGTCTCTGGAGAGGCTGCCGCGGCGCGAGCGAGCGGCCTCTACCCCTCCACCTTTGGCCCTTCTCGCCCCCTCCCCCCTCGCGGAGGGGGAGGCGGAGGAGGTGGCGGAGGAGAAGACGTCGAGCGAAAAAGAAGACGCGGAGACTGGAGAGGCTGCGGGCCGATTCCGCCCTGCAGGAGGCTGAAGAAGCGCGCACATCCGCAGTGTGGCGAGCGGTCCGTCAGCGCGCGCGAACTTTTAATAAGCTTATGCAGCAGCGGCGCTTTGTTCCTCTTTTCCGCGCGCGAGCATGCACCACCGGCTCGCCTCGAAAGCCTTTGCACGCGGCCGAGGCGATCAGCGGCGTGTATTTATTCGGGCTGTCGCGAAACCCCGGCGCGTTCCGATAAGATCAACCCT
>UXGC01001388.1:0-24582 GCA_900480045.1 Eurytoma adleriae
ATCGAAGTTGGCGGCGGAGCAGGTCTATGATGGATGGCAAGCGAAAGATAGCCAACGGACATTAGTGACTATTCGACCGACAGTGGTTTTCGGTGAGGGTAATCGCGGTAATGTTTATAATTTATTTAGACAAATTGCTGCCGGGCGTTTTTTGATGATTGGTTCAGGTAATAATCAGAAATCGATGGCGTATGTGGAAAATGTGGCTGCGTTTTTATATTTCGTTACTCAATTAAAAGCGGGTCGTCATATTTTTAATTATGTTGATAAACCTGATTTTACCATGAATCAATTAACCGAAATTATTTGTCTGGCATTACAAAAACAGAAATCTGATCTACGTATTCCTTATTCGTTGGGTCTTTTGGCAGGTTATGGTTTTGACTTGCTTGCTAAAATAATAGGTAAAAATTTTCCGGTTAGTAGTATTCGGGTGAAGAAATTCTGTGCGCGTACGCAATTCAAATCTAATACTATCGCTGAAACGGGATTTGAAGCGCCGGTAACCTTGGCAAAAGGGATAGAAAATACCGTTCAGTTTGAGTTTAAACATCATTAGATTAATAAAAAACTTTTTGCTTAGTTAAAAACTTAACAGTAGCGATGACTATGTTAGAATACAGCGCTTATTATTGAGGGCTGTATGTTAAACATCGTTTTATTTGAACCGGAAATTCCACCCAATACTGGCAATATTATTCGTCTGTGTGCGAATACGGGTTTTCAGTTACATTTAATTGAACCGTTAGGTTTTACCTGGGACGACAAACGTCTGCGTCGGGCTGGATTAGATTATCATGAGTTTGCTAATATTCAGCGCCATCATGATTATTTTGCTTTTCTAACCGCTGTGGCTTTATCTAAAGCGCATTTGAAGACACCATCTGGTAACCGCTTATTTGCTTTGACAACCAAGGGAACACCGAGCCATAGCAGTGTGGTATACCAGCCGGGGGATTATTTAATGTTTGGACCGGAGACGCGAGGCTTACCTGCTTATGTTCTTGATGGATTGCCAACCAGTCAAAAGATCCGTATTCCAATGTTAGCAGATAGCCGCAGTATGAATTTGTCCAATTCCGTTGCGGTAGTGGTATTTGAAGCATGGCGCCAGTTAGATTACTCAGGTGCGCTGTTACGCGAGTAATTTTATTCTGCACAAACTATTGTTGGTTAGATACCCTCACCAAAACCATGGATTGAATTGCTAAAGTTTTGATCCATATCCAGCGAAGGTTTTTTGCTATTCGGCCTTCCAACTTTGCGCGCCGGTACTCCCGCCACAGTAGTGTGCGGGGGCACAGCATGAAGTACTACCGAACCCGCGCCAATTTTGGCGCCCTTGCCAATTTCTATATTGCCTAAAATTTTTGCTCCTGCCCCGATCATCACCCCCTCACGAACTTTAGGATGCCGATCTCCTTCAGTTTTGCCAGTTCCACCGAGCGTGACCGATTGCAAGATTGACACGTCATTTTCCACTACCGCTGTTTCACCGATAACGATACCGGTTGCGTGATCAAGCATAATACCGTAACCAATACGAGCAGCAGGATGGATATCAACCGCAAAAGAGACGGATATTTGGCTTTGCAAATATATTGCTAATGTCTTGCGGTCTACCTTCCATAACCAGTGGCCAATACGATAAGCCTGTAAAGCATGAAAGCCTTTTAAATATAATAAAGGGATTGAATATTTGTCGACGGCTGGATCACGTTGTACGATGGCTTTAAGATCACGCGCTGCATAAGCGATCATTTGTTTATCGTTTTTATAGGCATCTTGAATGATCTCTCGAACAGCAATCGCTGGCATAATCGGGGTAGCTAATTTATTGGCTAGTATATAGCTAAGCGAATCACCAAGATTGTCATGTTTAAGTAGTGTTGCATGAAAAAAACTGGCTAATATTGGCTCACAATTGGCAAAAGTTTTACCTTCTTGTTTAATTGTCGTCCAAATCTCTTCAAGTTCTTGTCGCGACATATTCACACTCTGACATTTTAATAATTAAAAAACACCGGTATCATTAATTTCAGCTTTAGTTGCGCGGCTAAGTAATGTATTTGCCGCTTCGAGTACATTTTTATTACCGTATAGAACTTGATAGATTTGCTCGGTAATTGGCATTTCTACGCCAACGCGTTGCGCTAATGCACGGACTTCTTTGGTATTTAAGTAGCCTTCAACTACTTGACCAATCTGTTTTTCTGCTTCTTCAATCTGCATGCCTTGGCCGAGTAGCATGCCAAAGCGGCGATTACGCGATTGATTGTCGGTACATGTTAAAACCAGATCGCCTAAACCAGCCATTCCCATAAATGTAGAGGGTTGGGCACCCATAGCGATGCCTAAACGGCTGATTTCAGCTAATCCTCGGGTGATCAGTGCTGTGCGAGCATTGGCGCCATATCCCATACCATCAGACATACCTGCACCAATCGCAATGACGTTTTTGATCGCCCCTCCTAATTGAACACCGATCATATCTGGATTTTTATAGACGCGAAAAATTTTACCACAATGGAAAAGTTGCTGTAGCTCTTCACCAAATTCCGCATTAGAGGCGGCTACCGCAATGGCTGTCGGTAAGCCGGCAGCTAATTCTTTGGCGAAGGTTGGGCCGGAGAGGACAGCGAGTGGAATTTTGCCCCCGAGTATTTCGCGGGCAACGTCTTGTAACAGACGTCCAGTACTCTGTTCTAATCCTTTTGTTGCCCAAATAATGCGTGAGTGTGGCGTCAAGTAAGGTTGGATATTTTGCAAAACTTGATTAAAAACATGGCTTGGGACGACGATCAATATATTGTTACTCGAGGTTATTGCCGTCTTCAGGCAAGCTTCAGGTAACAAATTGTTTGGCAATGGAACGTCAGGTAAAAATGCGTGGTTGCAGCGCTCTTGTTGTAATTTTTTAATGTGCTGAGGATCATGTCCCCAAAGTAAAACGCGGTGGCCATTACGGGCAAGTGTAATGGCTAATGCGGTGCCATAAGAGCCGGCACCGATAACTGTCATCGAAACAGTGTTCATTAAGCTTCCTGATGATTTGCCGAATTTTCAGTTTGGGCGGTATGCTGTTGTTGTAGATAGTTCATAAACAAGGCATCAAAATTAACAGGTGCTAAATTTAGTTGAGGAAAAGTTCCACGGCTAACTAAATTGGTAATACATTCGCGCGCGTAGGGAAATAAAATATTTGGGCAGTAAGCGCCTAAACAATGAGTCATTTGGCTTTGTCCGATACCATCGATAGAAAATATGCCAGCTTGTTGCACTTCGCAAAGGAAAGCAGTTTCATCAGCGACGGTGGCGGTAACAGTGACGCGTAAGATAACTTCATAAACATGCTCGGCCAATTCACTAGACGAGGTGTCTAGATCTAATTTGACTTCAGGCTGCCACTCTTGCTGAAAAATATTAGGGGCACTTGGTGTTTCAAATGAAATATCTTTGGTGTAAATTCGCTGGATCTGGAATACCATCTCTTCATGACTTTGTTCTGACATAATGTTAATTACCTTTTAAATGTCCTTATAATATTGAATTTTATAAATATAATTGCTGATGTGTCCGATGAATTACTTTTTACCGCGAGCCAGAGGTAAATTTTCGCTAGACCAGCCTGTAATTCCTTCTTTTAGAATAAAGACACGTTCAAAACCATATTGCACCAGTTGTTCAGCAGGTTTAGATGCTTCCATGCCATTTGTTGAGACAACAATAATGGGTTTTTGCTTATGTTTTTCCAATTCTCCGATATTATTGTCTTTAATTTCTGATGGAGTCAGGTTAATTGAATCAATAATGTGTCCTTTACGAAAATCATCACGGGAACGTAAATCAATAGTGACTGCTTCTTCTTTATTAATCAGTTGTATCGCTTGGGCACGGGTGATGTTTTTTGTTTTGGCGAACAAGCCCTTAAAGGTTAAAATAATCACAATGATCAACAAAGCGATCCAGGCCAGACTGAGTATTGGATGCCGGCTAATAAATGGCATGATTTCTTGCATCATGTGGGGTAATTACTCCCGTAGTTAATAATAGATAGATCTAGTTTGCAAAGTATACCTTTGTCGCTGCGCAATTACAGCCAATTTGCATAAATTGGCTAGAGTTTTTTTGCAAATAGGATTTATACCGATGATATTTGCTATCGATATCAGTTAATTGATACCACTTAAAAAGTAGCTGAATGAAAGCAATATTGATAATAACCTATAGTTATTTTGTGATTTGTTGTATAAATGAAGAAATTAAGTTTTTTCAGTATTATCCTAAAAGAAGCGGAAATGTTTACTAATTATAGTAATTGTCAATAATTTTAAGTGATATTGTTTCAGGATGCTGAACTAAGATGAACAATACCAGCCGATATGGTTTAGTCCTAATCCTTTTGGCTCTACTAAAGAGAGTAGTGGTTAAGCCGTTACTCTTTGTCTCGCTATTTTTTATCTGGCCATCAATTACCATTGCCAATCCTATCAGTGACAATAAAGTAAAACTGAAAGATCTGTTATCAAATATTGCCGAAAAAGAGAGAAGTGTTAAACAGCAGCAAGCTGAGAGAAACCATTTACTCGATCAATTGAAAAGTCAGGAAAAAAATATCGCTGCTGCTGGACGTGCATTACATGAAACACGTAAAAAACTTTCGCAGTTAGCAAAAGAAGTGACGCAATTAAATGAAAATATTATCCGTTTACAACAACAAAAGCAGATTCATGAATCATTGTTAGCTAAGCAGCTCGATGCCGCGTTTCGATTAGGCCAGCAAAAAGGGATTGAATTATTATTTAAAGGTGAACAAGGGCAACGAGAAGAGCGTATTCTAGCCTATTATAGCTACTTAAATGAAGCTAGACAGCAAACGATTATTAAATTGCAGCAAACCACGACCTTACTTGCTGAGCAGAAACAACAGAAACAGCAAAAGCAATTGGCACAGAAAAAAAACTTAGCTAAGCAAGATCAGGAAAAGAAAACGCTAGATTCGGCTCAGGATGCTCGAAAGAAAACCCTGTTATCGTTGGAATCGACGTTAAAAGCGGATCAAAAGAGTTTGGCGGTGATGAAACGTAACGAAACACTGTTGCGAAGTAAAATTGCCAAGGCCGAGCGAGAAGCAAAAGTTAGGGCGCAAAGAGAAGCGAAAGAGGCGGCGCGTATTCGAGCAAAACAACGGCAGGCACAGCAAAAAGGCACTACTTATCGTCCAACCGAAGATGAACGGGCTTTGATGGCGCGTACTGGCGGTTTAGGTCGTCCTGTTGGTCAAGCTCTGTGGCCAGTTCACGGCCAGATTCTACATCACTATGGTGATAGTATTTCCGATGAATTACGCTGGAAAGGGATGGTGATCAATGCCGCTGAAGGAACAGAGGTTAAAGCTATTTCTGCTGGCCGTGTTTTACTTGCTGATTGGCTACAAGGCTATGGTTTAGTGGTGGTTATTGATCATGGTCAGGGAGATATGAGTTTATATGGTTATAACCAGAGTGCATTGGTGAACGTGGGTCAACAAGTTCGGTCAGGTCAGCCGGTTGCGTTAGTGGGTAGCAGTGGTGGACAGCAGCGCTCCTCGCTTTATTTTGAGATCCGCCGTCAAGGTAAAACCGTTAATCCACAGCCTTGGTTAGGCAGATAACCGTGCTAAAAAGGATTGTTTTGATAATCATGGCGCTAATGTTACTTGTCAGTGGACAAGTCAATGCTAGCAAATTGGCCATTGTGATTGATGATATTGGTTATCGTAAAAAGGAAGACAATCAGATATTAGCTTTGCCGGTGGCAATTTCTATTGCCATTTTACCAGACTCTCCTTATGGCAGAGAAATGGCCGAAAAAGCCAATCAACAAGGGCGAGAAATTTTAATTCATATGCCCATGAAACCGATTAGCCAGCAACCACTTGAAAAAAACACTTTAACGCCGCAGATGAGTGCCAGTGAAATAGAGCAGAAGATTATCGCTGCGATTAAGCAAGTACCTCATGCTAAAGGTATGAATAATCATATGGGTAGTGCGATGACGGCTAATTTAGTGGCTATGAAAAATGTTATGCACGTGCTCTCGCATTACGATCTCTATTTTCTCGATAGTGTGACAATAGCAAACACTAAGGTCAATGAAGCAGCTAAATTTTTTGCGCTGCCAACCTTGCGTCGCAATGTTTTTTTAGATGATGTAAAAACAGAAGCACAAATTCGTAAACAGTTTGCCCATGCTATTTCATTTGCCCGTAAGCAGGGAAGTAGTATTGTTATTGGCCACCCCTATCCTGCTACCATTCAAGTATTACACCAAACATTATTTGAGTTACCTAGCGATATTGAGCTCGTGGCGGTAAGTAAACTACTTAACAATACGATAAAAGATAAATTAGCTAGTCGAACGGTTGGACAAGAGCCGGAGAAAGTTCCAGCACGACCCGTGCAATTACCGCAAGTTGTCATCGGTTACTGCAAAATATCACCAGTAACAACAGCATTATCGGGTATTGATTTAATGATATATATTGTGGATGCTATTTATCATGATCCTGACTTTAAAAAATTATTTACTCAACAGAGAAAGCCACTGTTTGGCAAAAAAATTTCCTCATCCTAATAAAATAATACCTGACAACCATGACACATCACTTTGTTGGTGTGAAAAGACGCGCCATAATGCTTTTTTCTGTATCTTTAATAAATAACAGGAAATTGCGCTGACTCGTTCTGCTGTGATTTATTTTAGTATAATAGCATAGAAAATTGAGAAACTTATTGAGGATTTTAACCGTTTTATTACCTCTGGTTAGTTATCCTGTTTGGATAAATCCTATGAGTTACTGTGGTTAACGCCGGATAAATGTTATTATCAGATCAATATAAGCAACAATGATCTCGATTGAATAGAGGTAAATCCAATGATCATAGTCACAGGTGGTGCTGGTTTTATTGGCAGCAATATTGTTAAAGCACTGAATGATATAGGACGTAGTGACATTTTGGTGGTCGATAATCTTAAAAATGGGGCTAAATTTGTCAATTTAGTCGATTTAGATATTGCAGATTATATCGACAAAGAAGATTTTATCGCCAGTATTATAGCTGGTGATAATCTGGGTGATGTTGATGCGATTTTTCATGAAGGTGCTTGTTCATCAACCACTGAATGGAATGGTCAGTATATGATGAATAATAACTATGAATATTCGAAAGAGTTACTTCATTACTGTATTGAACGGGATATTGCGTTTTTGTATGCTTCTTCAGCTGCAACTTATGGTGGACGTAGTGAGCATTTTATTGAAGAGCGGCAATATGAAAAGCCATTGAATGTATATGGCTATTCCAAGTTTTTATTTGATCAATATGTCCGCAAAGTTTTACCGCAAATCACATCACAGGTATGCGGATTTCGCTATTTTAATGTTTATGGTCCACGTGAAGGTCATAAGGGGAATATGGCAAGCGTCGCTTTCCATTTAAATAGCCAGATTAATCAAGGAAAAAAGCCAAAACTTTTTGCGGGTAGTGAGAAATTCAAACGCGATTTTATTCATGTAAGTGATGTAGCGGCGGTTAATTTATGGTGTTGGCAAAATAAAATCTCCGGCATATTTAACTGTGGTACCGGTAAGGCTGATTCTTTTCAGGCGGTAGCCGATGCGGTAATCGCTTTTCATCAAGAAAAAAATCTCTCAGTGGAATATATAGCCTTTCCAGATAAATTAAAAGGTTGCTATCAGGCATTTACCGAAGCAGATCTCAACAAATTACGTGCTGCAGGTTATGATAAACCGTTCAAAACTGTGGCGGAAGGGGTTGCTGATTATATGCAATGGTTAAATTGCGATGATTAAATGGAAATAGCATGAAGATATTGGTCGTTGGCCCTTCATGGGTGGGTGATATGATGATGTCGCAGAGTCTTTACCGTACTTTGAAGACTCTACACCCAGAGGCAGAAATTGATGTTATGGCACCTGATTGGTGCCGGCCTCTATTAAATAAAATGTCTGAAGTCAACCAGGCCATATCGATGCCTTTGGGTCATGGTCGTTTAGCTATCAGTTTACGTCGTCAGCTTGGTATTCAGTTACGTACTCGACGTTATGATCAAGCCTATATTTTACCCAACTCTTTTAAATCTGCACTGGTGCCTTTTTTTGCTCAAATTCCTATACGTACAGGGTGGCGCGGTGAGATGCGTTATTGGTTGCTGAATGATATTCGCCTATTAGACAAAGCCGCTTTTCCGCAAATGGTTCAGCGTTATGTTGCTTTGGCTTATAAAAAAGATTCAGTTAATAACGCCGATGAGCTGCCTAAACCGATTTTATGGCCGCAACTTTCCGTGACAGAAAGGGAAATTAGCCAGAGTAAACGCATTTTTCATATTCCAGCTCAGCTACCTATTATTGGCTTTTGCCCAGGTGCAGAATTTGGTCCAGCTAAACGCTGGCCTGCTTATCATTATGCTGAGTTGGCACAATTATTGGTTGCTGTTCACGGTTATCAAATTTTAATCTTTGGTTCGCAAAAAGATCGTCATATCGGTGAAGATATTCGACAATCGCTTTCCGTCGATTGTCAGCAACATTGTTTTAATCTAGCCGGTAAAACAACCCTTGAGCAGGCGGTTAATCTATTGGCATCTTGTCGAGCGGTGGTTAGTAATGATTCAGGTTTAATGCATATTGCAGCAGCTTTAAATCGACCGCTGGTGGCGCTTTATGGGCCAAGTAGCCCTGATTTTACGCCGCCCTTGACAAATCGGGTAGAAGTTATCCGTTTAATAACCGGCTATCATAAGGTTAGGACAGGGAGTGCAGAGAGTGGTTATCATCAAAGTTTGATTGATATAAAACCTGAACGCGTGATGACCGCATTAACTAAGTTATTGGCGGAGAGTCAGTAACAATGAAAGTGTTGGTCGTTAAAACCTCATCGATGGGTGATGTATTACATACTTTACCTGCACTGACTGATGCAGTCAGATACTATCCTGATATCCAGTTTGATTGGGTTATTGAAGAGAATTTCGCCGAAATTCCATACTGGCATTCTGCCGTTAAGCGAGTCATTCCGGTAGCTATTCGTCGCTGGCGAAAAAACTGGTTGGCAAAATCTGTCAGACAGCAAAGAGCAGTTTTCCGGGCTCAATTACAACAGCAAAAATACGATGCGGTGATCGATGCACAAGGATTGTTGAAAAGTGCCTTTTTAATCACACGCATAGCTCGTGGTGTAAGTCATGGTTATGATTGGAAAAGCGCTCGTGAACCGCTAGCAAGTCTATTTTATGACTATCGCTATCGTGTCAATAAACAGCAACATGCCGTTGAACGTATCCGACAATTATTTGCCAAGAGTTTACATTATAATAAACCGACTATTGCCGGTGATTATGGTATTGCTCCCTATTTTTCACCACTGGCTTTGGCAAAGGAAAACGCTGCTGATATTATTTTCTTCCATGCCACCACACGTGACAAAAAGCATTGGCCTGAATCTCATTGGCGACAATTGATCACCGCTATACAAGCTAAAGGATTAACGGTTAAATTACCGTGGGCAACGGCTCTGGAACATCAACGTGCTCTAAGACTTGCCGCCGGTTTTAAGCATGTGGAAGTTTTACCCAAGCTTTCATTAAACGAATTAGCTCAACAAATTGTCGCAGCCAAAGCAGTCGTCTCCGTTGATACAGGTTTAAGCCATTTAACAGCGGCACTGAGCAAACCGAATATTACTCTCTATGGCCCGACCGATCCGGGATTAATTGGCGGTTATGGTGAAGCACAACAAGCCATTATTTCAGCTGATGGCAATATGGCAACAATTGAACCTAATGATGTCTATCAACAATTAATTTTAAATATTGATAATAAATAGTGAAAATGCTTATTTATTTGTTGAAGAATTAAATTTAATCAAATATAGGGAGCTTTATCGATTAAATTGAAGCTAGCTTTGGCAAAATTGTCTGGTTGAGGCCAATGTCGGTAGAAATGATGTGACAATGAAAATGTTTTTCCTATTTCATTGTCACGCGCTTTTTAATAATTGTTTTTCTCTGGCGCAATAAATCCTAAGCACATGGATTGCGGATCAGCGCTTGGTTCTGACTGGTAAATAATGGTTTCTTTTTCAATCGTAAATTGTGGCCAATGTTTTGACATCCGAGTAAAATTTTCTTGGCTGCAATCTTTACCTTTTCGCCCTAATAGTAAAGCACCATGTTTTTTGATTGTTTCTGCCGTAATATCGCGATAATAAACATTTGGTGGCTGAGCTTCACTGGTATCCCAAGGCTGAATAGTGTACGGCCTATCAGAAGCATAGATAATAAACCATTGATAAAGATTATCTTCGCCACCAACATATTTTAATGGTTGGCCATACTTTTGCCGCCAGCGCTGTTGTCCTTCTGCTGTGAGTGCTTTAATGCCGATCATTTTCTGGCCAGCACCACGAATATTATAATTTAACACTAGGCAGTAACCTAAAAAGATCAGGCCGCCAATAATAATCAAGCCAAAAAATGTTTTTCGTAATGATTTCTTCGGTTGAACGGAAATAGAACCAATTAACAATGGGGCCGCAATCATCATAAATGGTTGTAACCATTCTGTCATTCTCCCACCATCATGAAACAAAAACCAACCAAAAATTACGGCTAACGGAAGTAACAAAATAATGTTAACCAATTGATTAGGTTGCTCTTTAGGCCAGCCGATTTTACCGCCTAATAGATAGAGAATAATAGTAGCAATAATTAACGGATAGAAAACAGATAATGTTGAACTAACAACATGGAGGTTGAACCCTTGTTCGATCTGTGAATCAACCCATTTAAAGGCGGAAAAATCATTTTCTATTAACCAGAATAGATTAGGTAAGATCAAGGCCAACCAAAGTGCAATGGCAATATAAAAAAGTGGTTGTTGATAACTTTTTCGCACCTTAGGCACAAAATGGGTTAATAAAAAAACAGTACCAATAAGGGCCAAGGTTGAATATTTACCCATTGTCGCTAAGCCAGACACCAGTGCAAAGGCAAGCCACCATTTTGGATGATCATAGACAGCACGTAGGAAAAAGAGCAGCACCCAGGGCCATAGCGTGACCAGAATATAGTTATCATTGTATGGGATGATATCAAAATTGATGATGCCTGATAAATTGAGTATCAATAATGCAAACCAAGCTAATTCAATTTTGTGGCTAAGGCGGTAAGCCAACTGCCATACGCCTATCATACCAATCGCTATACCAACAAAGTGAATAAAATACCAATAAAAACTGTAGGAAAAATTTAAGTAGATGGCGGGCCACATAACGGCACCAACAAACCAAGGGTTTTTGGGGGAACCCCATTCGCCATTCATTCCCCAGTTAACCGCTTCAACAGCATCGTAAGGTACAGTTGGATCTAATGAATAACTTCCACAAATCCATAAAATTGCATAAACTGACACCCACAAGTAAAGCAATATTTTTGAGTTTGTGCTAAATAAAGGCATATTATTTTTCATCGTCAGTTGTAAAATTGGTGGGGTAAAAAATCCCATTTATTTGGATTAAACCAGTAACACTATAATAAAGAAAAAATAAAATATGTAGTATTTATTAAGTTATTACTGTTTAGTTAGTTATCATAAACGCTATTTCGCTATGGGATTGAGCGATATTCAATATATTAATGATACTCGTATTTAATGGGTTACTGGTGGCAGGTAGGGTTCCAGTAGCTTAAGTAATTTTTGCAATGCCCCTTGATTCTCATGTAAAACTTCTGCTGCTTGACGACCATGATATAGACGGTAATCTTCATCCTTAAGCAAATGAGAAACAGTAAGAATTAAGGATTTACTATCATTAACTGTAATAAGGCCATCTGCTTGTTTTAGTTTGGTACAAATATCTTTGAAATTGAAAGTGTAAGGTCCCATTAAAACCGGCAGAGCATGTGCGGCTGCCTCTAAAGGATTATGCCCACCTTTTTTGACTAAACTACCGCCAACAAAAGCGAGATCTGCAATACCATAGAGTAACATGAGTTCACCCATGGTATCGCCAATAATAACTTGAGTATCCGTATTAGGAACGAGGTTTTCACTACGGCAAATATAGCGAAATTTAGCTTTTTGGGTTAACTCTTTTGCCTTTGCAAAGCGTTCCGGATGGCGAGGAACAAGAATCAGTAATAAGTCGGGAAATTGTCTTAATAGTTTAGTATGAGCCTGTAAAATAATTGACTCTTCTCCTTCATGAGTACTGGTAGCAATCCAAACTGGACGATGAGGAGCCCATTGTCGACGTAATGTTATAGCTTTTACGGCTAATTCCGGGGTGACAGAAATATCAAACTTTAGACTACCTGTAACATACAAATTTTTTCTTGCTAAACCCAGCTTAATAAAACGTTCGCCATCTTCTTGGTTTTGTGCCGCAATTAAGGTGATTTTTTGCAATAGCTTTTCGATAAAATAACCCAATTTTTGATAACGTGCCGCTGAACGTTCAGATAGACGGGCGTTAGCAATAATTAATGGAATTTTACGTTGTTTTAATTGAAGAATAAGATTTGGCCATAGTTCTGTTTCCATAATAATGGTTAATTTAGGATCGGCATGATTAAGAAAACGGCGTACAGAACCCGCTAAATCATAGGGTAAATATACATGTTGAACATCATCACCAAATGCTGATAAAACACGTTCTGAACCAGTTGGGGTCATGGTAGTAACGGTAATTGGTAGTGTTGGATAATGATGGCGTAATGCTCTAACTAACGGAACAGCTGCTAACGTTTCTCCTACTGAAACAGAATGTAATAATATCCCGCCGGGAATTACCTTACCATTACAAAAGCCATATCGTTCACTCCAATGTTTGCGATAAGCGGGGGATTTGCGACTACGCCATAATAAACGTAACCAAATAATAGGTTGAATAACGTAAATAAGTATTTGATATAGACGTAATAACATTCTATCACATTGACTGATTGAGATTAGCACTATAGTAGCATATTGCACATAGGAAAGTGCAATGAATATCTATTTAAATAGCGTTTTTATTCATCATTAAAGATAAAATTTTGTTAATTAATTTAAATTAAACTAGTGATTAACTAAAAATATAATAGTAATTATCATTTATTTTCAAAAGATAATAATTTATAGCTATTCTTATCAATGATAAGGATTTATTTTGTCAGCATAATTGTTCAATATGCTTAAATAATAAGATAATATATGTTCAATTGCCCGTTATTAGTGAAAAGAACTTTATGAAAAACAAAGCAATTTACCCTGGTACTTTTGATCCTATAACTTACGGTCACTTGGATATTATAGAACGTGCTGCCTTAATATTTGAGCAGGTAATATTGGCTATCGCAGATAGTTCACGTAAAAATCCGATGTTTACCCTCGATGAACGTATTGTCTTTGCTAAAAAACAGACAAAGCATTTAACTAATGTTGAAGTAACTGGGTTTTGTGAGCTCACGGTAAATTTTGCGCAAAAACACCAAGCTAATATTTTGATTAGAGGTGTGCGATCTGTGTCAGATTTTGAATATGAATGCCAGTTGGCGCATATGAATAGTCATCTAATGGCTGATCTGGAAACTATCTTTTTATTACCTTCACCGAAGTTATCGTTTGTTTCTTCTTCTTTGATTAAAGATGTCGCCAGACATGGTGGTGATATTTCATCTTTTTTACCAGAACCAATAGCTAAAGCTATGTTGCAAAAAATTGAACAATAAAAACGAATTACACTTAAGATTATTTTTGGCAGTTATAGCAGAAAAAAGTACTGCGTTGCCCTAGTTTTATTGATTCAATCAGTTGACCGCAGTGTGAACAAGCTTCACCTTTTTTACCATAAACAAACAGCTGTTGAGCAAAATAACCTGGTTTTCCATCTGACTGTAAAAAATCTTTCAATGTTGTCCCACCTTGCTTTATTGAACACTGAAGTATCTGTTTGATCTGGATAACTAAATTATCTATCTCTTTTCTTGTTAGTGAATGGGCGGCCCTGGTTGGCAGAATTTTGGCTGCAAATAGCGCTTCATTGGCATAAATATTACCCACTCCAACCACTATCTTATTATCCATTAACCAAGGCTTGATGGCGGTTTTTTTATTTTTTGCTCGTTGGTAAAGATAATCTGCATTAAAGTCGGTAGAAAGGGGTTCCGGTCCTAAATGGAAAAGAACCGGACAATTATCCAGGTCATTAGTCCATAACCAGGCGCCAAAACGTCTGGGATCGGTATAACGCAATGTTTTGCCATCGGCTAGAACCAAGTCGATATGATCGTGTTTTTCGGCTAATTGCTCTTTGGCTAAAATGCGTATACTACCTGACATACCTAAGTGAATAATTATCCAGCCATGCTGGAGTTGGATGAGTAAGTATTTAGCACGCCGTTTAACACTTAAGACTGATTCGTTGGCGATATGTAAAATTTCTGTCGCTACCGGCCAGCGTAATTGACTATTGCGTACTATGCTATATTGTATTTTATTACCAACCAAATAGGGTTCAATTCCACGTCGGCTGGTTTCAACTTCAGGTAGTTCTGGCATAGTTTCCTTAATTATGTAACTAGTCGTTAATCTTAATACATACTACTGTATATTGTGTTGCTTAGTCGATAGAATAGAATGCATTAATGTGTTATCTGGAGTAGAAATGAAGGTTATCCCTATAATTAATAAACGATTTAATTACTGCTCTTATTGGAATTTAGGGGTAGTATTTTTTTTTATTGCTATTTATTTTCTCGATGGTGTTACGCGTTATAAGCATGGCTTAGCAGGATTAATTTACTTTACTGCGATTATCTATTTAATTAAAGATAGAAAGCGCGTTTTCAGTATATTTAAGAATAATTTATTTTTGTCTTTAGTGTTTTTTGTTATAGCAATGCTTTATTCATTAATTATCTCTTAAGATATTAACATTTCATTAAAAGCTATTAATAAAGGTGTTATTGAAAAATTATTTATTACCTCAGTAGCGATTGCTATCGTGCTCTATCAAGAGAAAAAAGAGCATATAACCAAGCTATTGATTTTTTCTTTAATTTTATCTATTTTGCCATTAGCCATTAAGGAAATTCTGCAATATATTGACGAATATCATCAGGGCATCCTGCCGTTATCAGCATTTGAACATCGATATATTTCCGATTGGTTAATTTTCATTCTACCCGCTTTACTCTCTTTTTGGTTTTATAAAGGCGTTAAAAATAAAATCTTATTTTTCTTGCTTTCGGTTACTTTTGTTGCTATTACAATCGGGACATTACAACGAGGTACTTGGTTATCGATTGCGGTAATATTTTTTATCTGGTGTGTAGTAAAAAAACAGATTAAGTTACCCAGCCTTGCTGTTATTGGCATAGGTGTCTTGTTATCCTATTTGGCAATGATTAATCAAGGTCAGTTTGATAAATTATTTTATAAATTAGGACAGACAAATAGCAGTCATCGATATAGTAATGGTACTCAGGATTCAGCCTTAGTTCTTATTAAAGAGAATCCAATAACAGGTTATGGCTATGGCGAGCAATTATTTTATAAAATTTATAATGAAAGAGTAATCGATTATCCTGACTGGATTTTTAAACAATCGATTGGGCCTCATAATACAGTTTTGTCAATTTGGTTTGCCGCTGGAATATTTGGACTAATAGCTATCCTCTATCTTTTTGTTTCGATTTTTATACACTTATTTAATGGATATCGTAATAATACGGTAAAAGACGGTTTTTTGATCCTGATGTTAATATTCATTGGCGATATAATTGTCAGAGGTTTATTTGAAACGGTAAATGTTTCAAATATGGCTATTATAATAGGAATAGCATTAGCACTGAATAGTGATGAAAAATTGATTAATTAGCTAAACTAAAGCACCTATCTATGAGGTGCTTTAAGATTATTTTTTTAATAGTTTATATTTAATTAAGCATAAGAAACCTTGCATATATTTATGTTGTAAAAATAGATGCTTGTATTTCTCTTGCAGCTCCGTTCTCTTTTCTGCCATTTTTAATGGCTGATCTTTCCACGGTGAGTGAATATATGAATTGAAAAAAAATTGACTGGCAGGGTAATTAATACCCCAAGTATGCCAGGGTTTTGTAACGCCAGTATAGTGGATAAGAATGGTGCTATCTGTAATGGTATTTTTGTATTTGGACAAATCGTGATAAGCCAATTCATTTTTCAACTTATATATACAGTTATAATCGCGAGATAAATAGATATTTTGCGTCTGAAATAATATATTTAGGGCATCTTGATCGAGATATTTTAATTTACCGAAATTTGTTTTTCCTCGTACCAGCTCTAATGATTTTTTGGAAAAATCATTTTCGATCCATTTCTGTAAATTCACATAGATTACGCCGGCATTAAAATATTTGCCATTTAAATCGGCTAAATTTAGTCGAGTAGCACTTGATTGCTGCATGCTATCAACATCGAGTACAACAGCGGCAAAAGAATCAGCTAAATTTAGCTGAAATATTTCTTTTAGGCTGCCTTTGCAAATAACATCAGCATCTAGATATAAAATAGCGTGTATGTTAGTACTCAAATATTCAAAAGCGATTAGCCTAAAATAGGTGGCGTAAGACCAGAAGTCTGAGGTTGATAGTTGTTTTAATTCTGCAGCATCTAATAGGTAGATAATTATATTAGAATTATATTTTGCTATCATTGTTTGAAAACGTTGTATATACCCGTCATCAATATAATCAGTGAATAGATGAAAATTGAAATCTGTATCAGTATTATTAATTAATACGGAATTAATTGATATCGCTGCACCAAGTAGAAAATTTTTATCGACACCATAAGCAATGTTAAAATTTTTATTATTTTCAGTAAGCTTTTTTTTCCCTGCAATATTAAATTTTTGTTTTATAAAATGCCTCATGATAAACATAGCCCTTTAACTCTTTTAAAGAGAATTCTAAATTTTGCTAAATAGTAGTGCGTATAATTCTTTAAACCTTCGTGGTATTTTTTTTGTTTGAATTTATGTTTAGCGCAATATCTTAAAAGATGTGCGCTTTCTGCTTTTAATAGCGGTTTATTTTGCCAGGGAGAGGCATTTTTTGCTTTTATAAAGGGTTGTGAAAAGGGAGATATAGCCCATTCATGCCATGGCTTGGTCGAGCCAATATAGTGAATAAAAATAGTATCAAGAGCAAAAGTATCATGTTTAACACTTTGCAGACCATAATTTATACTGTATTGAGTATTATATTTTTTTGCCAAATAGATTACTTTATTTGTTAACAGAATATTTAAAACATCTTGGTCTAGAAAAGAGAGTTTATTTCTTAACGCATTATTTTTAAGCAGTTGCATTGCCTGTGTTGAAATGTCTTCTTCTGCCCAGCGAATAAGATTAATGAGTAAAAATCCAGCATTAAAATATCCTTGTGAAATATTTGCCACTTCTAATTCGGATGCTCTTTTTTGCCACCATTTTTCATCTTTTTCTGTTACAACTGCAGCAATTTCATTATTATTGAATTGAATTTTCTGTAATCTATCTAAATTATTATTACATATGATATCTGCATCTAAGTATAAAATTTTGTCTATTTTATTTGTAAAATAGTCCGCAATGATGAATCTAAAGTAGGTGGCATAGGACCAGTTTCTAGTGCTGGGCAATGATTTTAAGCTTTGATCGTTAACTAAATAAATATTTATTTCAATTTTATATTGCCGTGCAAGGGTGTCGAATAGCGCTTCTTGCTCATGATCAAAATAATCGGTAAATATATGGAAACAGTAATTAATATCAGAATTATGTAGCGCAATTGATGTTATTGAAATTCCGCAACCGTATAAAAAATTTTTATCTACTCCATATGCAATATGGAATTTAGGGTGACAATCAGCATGCATATTTTGCGTTAAGCAGAGTTTTTGTGTAATAACTTTGTGCTTGTCAAAATACATGTACTATACCCATCTTTATAGAATCTTTTATAAAAACAAAACGTTTAGAGTTATAGTCCTCTCCTAACGGTTCTTTCTTTTATTTTTTCTGCTTTAATATTAGCGCTGAATATTAATTTTTGTTCATTATTGAGGATATTTCTTAAACTATCACAAAAATAAATTTGCATAAAACGAAAAATATCTCGTTGGGTTAACCCAATATTTAGTGAAGAAAAATATAACCCAATCAAATCCTTATCTTTCCAACGTTTTGGTACACGTTGCCGTATTTGGGCGCGATGTAAGTCAATGATTGAAATTTTTAATTTTTTTTCATCGCCGTCAAAAGGCAAATGTAATAAAAAATGGCAAATATAGCAATCGCGATGATTGACACCACATGCATGCATTTTACGCACTATTTCAGCCATTCGACAAATTAATGTTTTTTTAGTACTAAATTTGGGGGCTGAATTTTTCCAATTTACGCAGTACTCTTCTAAGCTAATGGTTGGAATAAGCGCTTCGGTAATAATGAATGACTTACGGCATAAAGGATTAATTCCTTTTTGGCCGAAAGCTTTACCATGCATCGTATTAATGCCGGCCTCAGTTAAACGATGAATGGCTTTCCATTCTCTATCGGCGCCTAATACTGGTGTTCGTAAAGAAAATAGGTTTTTTAGTATTTCTTTTAACGTAGTGCCATAATGAATTTTGAGAAAATAACTCTTTGCATTAAGCGTAAAGCATAATGTTTTGCGTGTCTCTAATTGACGAAAAATTTTACCATCTAATTTTTCTATTTCAATAAAAGGATCTTTATCTTGCCATAAGTTTTTAAAAGGTTGTTTCAGTTCAAGCATGCTGGCATCCCAAAATAATATCTGCAGCTTTTTCAGGCAAACTATATAAGTCTTGAGTATCAGCAAAGTGGCGTGCAGATTTCGCCCATTGATTTAATAGAGACTCATTAGCTAAACTTGTCGCCAAAGCATTATTAAGATTTTTTTGTCTATAAGGTTCATTTATTACTATGCCACAATCGGCGTGTTTGATATAGGGCGCATAGCCACAAATCTCGGTTGTAATGACGGGTAAACCCGCTGCAATAGCTTCGATTAATACTATGCCGGCAGCTTCTTGATAGGCAGGATGAATTAATACATCAGCAGCAGCCATCAATTCGGCTATATCATTACGCCCATGAAAAAATAAAACTTGCTTATCTATAGCCAGTTTTTTTGCTAATCGTTGATAGCGGGTAGGTGAGTCTTGCCCTACCACCATTAACATAGTTTTATTTTTTATGCTGTTAGGCAAGGAAGCTATTGATTTAAGTGTTCTATCTACACCTTTACGTTTAAAATCTGAACCAACTTGCAATAAAAGAAATTGATCTTTGGAGATGGCATTTTTTTTACGATATATCTGTTTAGCGTTAGCAATTTGCTGGTCATATTTTCTACTGAGATCAATGCCCGGTGGTAACAGATAAAAACGTGCGTCAGGTGTTTTGTAATGTTTTTTAAAGTCATCAATTTGATGTTGGGTCAACATTAATAATTTAGTGTGACTGTTTACATCAAAGACCGCTTTTTCATAAGCGATATAATGCTTGTACCGTTTGGTCAGTTTATAAAAAAAGCCTTTTTCTTTTTCAACTTTTTCTGCATAACAAACATCTGCTGCATAATAAATATCTAATCCTGGCATTTTATTAAAACCAACAATAACATCAGCAGGATGTTGGGTTAAATGTATTTTGACCTCATGATAGAATGCTTCATTACGCCCATGATTTGTATGTGCTTTAACTGGGATGATGATAACGTTAATATGAGCAGGAATTTCACCATCCCATACCATTGTGTAAACACGTATTTGATGTCCGCGTTTTTGGCAAGCAGAAAGGATCTGGATGAAATCTCTTTGTAGTCCACCAAAAGGGAAATATTTATATAAACAAAATGCAATTTCCATGGAGTTATATCTCTATCTCAGATTTAATGGTTTGTATATCCATTGGTAACATTTTTTTTGTAGCGGCGATAATATCTTTAGCGGGAATTATTGATAGATACTTTTTATTACGATCACGCTCATGTCGTTCTGGCATTTTTTCATAATTGCCAGC
Organism: Eurytoma adleriae; assembly: GCA_900480045.1. Taxonomy (NCBI): domain Eukaryota; kingdom Metazoa; phylum Arthropoda; class Insecta; order Hymenoptera; family Eurytomidae; genus Eurytoma; species Eurytoma adleriae. Next base: position 20,127 of record UXGC01001388.1, read on the forward strand.
CCAAATTTGAATAACGTTTTTACTCCATGGTTTCCAATATTGATGATCTGTAGCACCGAATAAGCAAATAATTGGGGTTTCTAATGCTGCCGCAATGTGCATTGGTGCTGAATCTACACCGATAAATAAAGCGGCATGACTAATTAGAGCACCTAATTCTGAAAATGTTGTTTTTCCTGCAAATTCTGTAACGGGTGATTGACGACATTGTTGTGCAATATTAGCCACACAGGTTAGATCATCTTTACTGGGACCTGATGTTAGTATAACTCGATATCCTCTAGATTGTAGATTATCAATCACTTCCGCAAATTTTTCATCATCCCAGCACTTAAATTTTTGTCTAGCTGTTGGTTGGATAACAACATAACTACTATGTACACCTAGAGAAATTAATTGATGATTAATTTTTTCCCAATCAGTTGGTTGGTAAGCCATTGTTGTACTGGAATACAAAGTATTAAGTTGAAGAGGTTCTAATATAGAGAGATTTTGCTCAACAACATGTTTTCCCGTTGGTTTAACAATATGTGTAAAACTTCCAGACCAATAGTTTGTATCTCTATGGTTGAATTGATGAGAAATTTTTATCTTGGCAGGAATACATCTTACTAAAAAAGGCACAATCCATTGATCGGCTAAATTTATAATTAAATCATAATGATTTTTTCTTAATTTATTGATTAATATAATAAAATTAACTAATTTGGCTATATTGTTATTTTTTTTGTTTTTTATGCCATAAAGTGCATGAATTTCTTTATTTTCAGACAAGATAGGTATTGTATCTTGATAGAGAAGAATATCAATTTTAGCGGCAGGATAATTTTTTTTGAGTGTGCTAATGACCGGTGTTGTCAACAACATATCTCCATGAAATCGCATTTTAATGATCAGAATTTTTTTAAATTGTTTATCCACTTGCTGCAGTCACTCTTGAATTGTTTGTTTATAAGTTTATCTGATTTTTGACCGATGTTATCTCTATAAATTCAACAAATTTAAGATAGTTAATTTTATTAGAATAATCTAAAGGGTTACCTTTTAGTCTTAGAAATAACCTTTGTTTTAAAAATTTTTAGTAGATTTGAAAAAATAATAAAAATTTGAAGTTGTACAAAGTTAAGAATTTTAAATACTATCAATGAATTAACAATAAGATTACTGATTTGTAATTTACTCTATGTTATTTTTTCTACACATAATGGTATGCGACTATTTTTAAAAACAAATATCACAAAATATTTTAGTATGTTTGAATCGATAGTGGTGAGAGATTATAATATCTGGTTAGTATAAAAGTAAGATAAGTCGATGGCGTAATTTAGTTTATTATAACAATAAAAATTGAATAATTTTTGTTATTCTTAAGCCTTTTGTTAACAGTTTGAATAATTTTAGTAATAATTTTTAAAGTTACTGATTATCTCATTTTAGATAAAAATTTTGGATGGTTATTTTATTATCCCGAAAAATTGTGATTCTCTAGCGTCTAAATGATGTTTTATTCAAAGAAAAATTATATGAATATATGAGCTCAAATTTAATAAATAAAATAATAGAATTTTTTCTTTTTTGATAATTATTTATATTCGCTAAGTTTTTCAAAAGGTTATTTATTATATTAACGAAAAATTTTTTAATTGATTTTAATACAAAGTCAAAAGAGATATTTACTACTGAAGTATTAATTAAAATTATATTGTGATTCATATTGTTCATCGCATTCTTTGGCACTCAGTCTGTATTCCTGTCGTGAAATACCGAAAATACGCCTGGTAGTTACTTTTCTCTTTACTGATGTAAACACATGATAAAATGTTTCGGTCGGCTGTTTTCTATATAATCGATTAGACATCTATTAATCAGCAATTTGGTTATCGATGATCTTTCATTAGCGATGATACGATCTTGTCTTGGTCGTTTATATCCTAATTATAAAAAAATACATTAGACTATTACTATTTTGCTACCTACAGTAGTAACAATTACTATCGATAAATTAATAAATAGCTGATATCAGAGAAAGCTGAGAATTTAAGCTTACTTAAATCATGACTAACCCAAAGGCTAAAATGTCTTAATATTTTTAATAATGGATCTATAGGACAGATTTTGTTAGGTAGCATACTTTTAGTCAGTGAAAATAACTTATTATGTATTTTAAACCATTAACAGTTTATTTCTTGATTAAAAAGAAGTAAAAAATATTAAAAGTGAGATGTAAATTTCTCAAATGAGGGCGAAGATCTTGCTGTGAACAGAACAGAATGAATAAAATGTGAATAATATAAAACTCTCTTCTATACACCAAGGCTTCTATATAAAAAACCCAGCGCAAGCTGGGTTTTTAGTGCTTTTAAAACAATAAGTTAAATCTAACTCATTGTTTTTATTAACCCACAGGCTACTGCTAATGACTGTAAATAACTGTAATGTGGTCAAATGTGGTCACTCTCGGATATCTATTTAAACCTTAAATGTAAGGGGTTTAACCTTATTGCATCATCCAAATAATCAGGTGCAAAATGAGCATAAGTCATTGTCTGCTCAATCTTAGAATGCCCTAATATCCTTTGCAGGGTTATAATGTTTCCTCCGTTAATCATAAAATGAGTCGCAAAAGTATGTCGCATAACATGGGTAGCTTGCCCTGCTGGTAAGGTTGGCTTAATGCATTTTAAAGTACGTCGAAACTCCATATAATTGGCGGAGGGAAAAATAAAATCTGTTTTGCCTTCACTAATTATTTTATTCACTGCTTCAGATATTGGAACAGATCGCTTCTTACCTGTTTTTGTCTCGAAAAATGTCACGCGATTATGGACAATATGTTCTTTCCTCAATTTTATTGCCTCACTCCATCTTGCTCCCGTACTTATACAGAAAATAGCTATACGATAGTTATCCCCGCTGAGCGCGGAAAAAAGACTTTCTATTTCTCTATCTGATAAATACGACATTTCGACGACATCTTCTTTCAACCCGCTAAATTCATCCATAGGATTTTCAGATAAGAAAAGTCCTGCTGAAATAAGATAGGTAAACATACCGCTAAGTTGCCATAACTCACGATTTATTGTCGATGGTTTAACTCCAGTTGAAAGTCTGTCATGACAATATAAAGTCAAAGATGATTTGTTAATTTGGAACGAAACAGGATCGTTCAATAATTTAATTACTCTTTTTAATTCAAGATATCATTTAGTTGCGTGTTTAATACTATTACCATGATATTTCCACCATACCTCTGATAGCTCTGACAAGTGACGCTTATCTTTTAGTTTAGGTTGCCATTCTTGTGATCTATGGTTAGTTAATATATAACGTTCGAATGCAATTGCTTCATGTTTCTTTTGAAATTTCCGTCTGATCCGTTTTCCATTACGACCAGTTGGCCTAATATCCAGTTCATAACGACCATCTTCAAGTTTCTTAATTGACATGAGAAATCTCTCCAATGGTAGATAAGCTTTTTGAATCGATAAATTTACAAAAAGCGTGATGTATAGCTAACCAATTTTCTTTTTTGATTGGACTAACTTTGTTTCTTCTTGCCCAAAGTGTGCGAGAGCCGGTGCAATTTGACCGGATTCTGGAGCTATCTCATCGGAAATAAACCACATCATATATTTTTTAAATTTCGGGTGATTAAGCATTTTCATAATTACATCAGTAGGTGGAATAGATCTTTTTGTTTCATAGTAAGTAATCGTTCCATAAGGAATGTCAATTAATTCAGATAATTGTCTCCGATTTAATCTTTCGGACTCTCTCATAATAATTATTTTGTCACCAATAGCTATTGACATATCGTTTAGATCTCAACTATATTTGTTTATATGAAAACAAACATCAATTAGATGTTCATCATTACTGTAAGTAATCATAACTAATTAGTGATTACTAAATAGGAGATTAGCAGATGTCAAAACAGGTGATAAGTCTTTCTGATGCTTTGCCTTACCAAGAATTCGCAAAACAAATTGGAAAAAGCCCAGAAGCTGTGAAAGGAATGATCAACAAAGGCAAGTTACCTGTAGTGCAAATGAAAGAATTTCCTGACTCACACCGTTCAGAATATTGGGTTTACTTACCTGCCTGGAATGAAGGAATGAAATTAGCTTACGAATCATTACCTAAAGAAATTAGGGATGGCTGGTTAACATGGTTAGGACTGAAATAATGACGCTTAAGCAAATAAGTCCTCACAGTTTTTGTTATCGGGATTTTGACATTATCAAATTACCCAGAAAAATAATGAATCCCATCACACATTATCACGTCTGGTATGGCAAAGACTATTTGATGCGATGGCTCAGGCAATCCACTATATCGATAAATTATACCAGGGGATAAATAATGAGAAATCCTAACTTAAGCGTCAAAGCGACAAGACTGGCTTATGTGATGGGCATTGATGAACTTTCCGTCGTTCCCTCCTGTGACGGTAAAT
>UXGC01001389.1:0-24580 GCA_900480045.1 Eurytoma adleriae
ATTGGGTTAGTGTTTCATTTGGGATGGTCAAATTGGGTTAGTGTTTCATTTGGGATGGTCAAATTGGGTTAGTGTTTTATTTGGGATGGTCAAATTAGGCTAGTGTTTCATTTGGGAAGGTCAAATTAGGCTAGAGTATCATTTGAGATGGTCATAATTACTCTTGCGTCCTCGACCGGAAGGTTGAGGGCCGTTTTGATTCAGTGTCCTTGCACTTTCACCTACAGAATGGTTCCACCACTAGTCTAATTTAGCAGTCCATTTTGATCTATCAATGAGAACTGATCAGAAGTCTTCAATTACTCCACCCTTACCAGACCGATCCTAGCTAGATATATATTAGAGACCGCTTTACCTAAAATGAATCATTAGTTATCAACTATCAACTAAAGTTGATTTAGTGAAACATATTAAAATTAATATGAAAGGTTTTGTTCTTACTAATCATTAATTAATCATTCAGTACCACAATTCAATTTTCAAATAGACATGACTAACAAACCACCGCAAGTACAACTTGTCCATAACTAAAGCTTGTATACAAATTCATGAAATAAAATTATAAGAATTGAAATGATCAAGGAAAATAACTTTATGATTCCGCAGCTAGAACACTGCACCTACCATCTGTACAGTGTGCGCAGCCTTTCGCCCAGCTTCCTCCTTCCTCCTCGTCTCTTGCAACTCTACTCGCTCTCCGGTCGCCGTCCGGCCGAGGCGGTATGTTCGCCTCGGCTCGGCAAAATCGTCATAATTCAGCCACCCAATGGTCACGCATCGCAAATTCCCGTGGCGCGCGCCGCTCGCCCTGTAAGCGCGCCGTGCGCCTGGCGCTCTATTCCTTTCGTACGCAAAAAAGTCGTCCCCCTCCCATGCCACCCTCTCCTTGTCTCTGGACGTTGCGCCAGCGTCCCTCCTGCACTCACAATCCTTTCGGTCTTTTTCTCACTTTCTTGTCTTGGCGTTGTTTTTGCTGTGCGCGTGGGCGCCACAATTTTTCTGTACCGATGACAGAGGCGATTAAAACATCGACAGGTTATTTCCAAATTAAAATTAATGTTTTCAGTTTTCTGCATCATTTACATCTCATTGTTTGTCAAATATTGTGAATAAACAATATATTCATTACATGCAGAATTTACGTTATCATCATATGGGGAGAAAATCAAAGCTAAATCCTTTTTAATGGAAATGCAGCATTTCCCAGAATATTTAAGAATATTATCTCAACATTTACTTTATCTTTTACCGTTTCGCCATGATGTGGGATGCACGCAGTTACTGCGAATCTGAGTAACTAGCACCATATATCGTGAACTCTGGTTGTACATTCAAAACATCTGTTATTAGAAACAAAGGTTTGTGAAATCAAAAGATGTGGGTATCTGGCTTCATTGTCTAATATCTGGAAATACCTCCCAATCCTTGTAAGTAATGCGAGAACCCGAGGGTGTTTTACCTCTTTACTAATTGTTTCTTGCACTATTCCCTACAGAACTCCAAGTTCCAGCATGCTAGTCAGTACATTAACTTTTACTTCGTTTCTGGCAAAAATTTGTATGCAATTAATTTTCACATCATAAAAATAGTGTACTTTCCTCTCGTCGATGAAACGATCTTTTGGATGTTTTTTTTGCCCATTCAATGGTCATTCTTCAACCGCAGTTAACTATCTGAAAAATATTTTTATCGATGGAAGACGATCTAGACTATTTCCACTTCAAGGATTATTCAAACATTTTTGCATTATCCACAAGCCAGACAGTACTCTGGTACCCTCCTAACTACCGCTGATTCTCTCATCGCTCGTCTCTTATCAGAATCCCCACAAAATCGCCGGCGACACAATCGGCGCGCTCTTAGTCTTGCGCACTCAACGAAATTCTTCGCCTCATTCATTCGGCTCTAACTCTCCTCTCTCCATTCATCCTCCTTTTCTCTCTCTCTCATCCGGTGGACTATTCGAGCTGGCGGTGTCTCTCTCCTCCGGCGCGCGTCCCCCGCAGCAGGGAGGGAAAGAGGGCAGGTATTGGCGCCACCTCCAGCCGCTGTGCGCACGGAGGGCAGCCTTACGCCTCGGCTGCTTGCGCGCGCGCGCCCGCGCCTACCCCACTCCCCACCCTCCGTCTCTCCTTCTCACTCGACCGGCGCGAAATCCTCCTCTCTCTCTCGCTCTCGGCCGGGCGCGCCTCCCTTCCCGGCGCGGCTCTGTGTGCGGACACCTACACGCGAGCGGGCGCGTATCTTGCGCGCGCGCGAGTCCCTCTCTCTCTCTTCTCTGCGGGGCCGCGAGCGATGCTCTCCGCTCGCCGTCGTGTGCACTCGCACGCTGGAAGCCTCTCGCGCGCCGCAGGCCAGACCTAGCCTAACCCCGGCGGGCCGCGCGCTTCATTCCACGCCGACTGACCATCGCCGACGGGCAGCGTCGAGTCCCTCGATCGAGCCGCGACGGACCTGCGACCCGACACTGACCGCGAGCCTGCGACAGGGGAGGGGTACACACGCGACGGCCAGGGTGCAGGGGGAGAGATCGGCACCGGGCGATCGGTATCGGCAAGGCGCGAGCGCCGACGCTACATCATTGCGACCCGGCGATGACGCGACTGCTGTGACGGGCAGCGGCCAGTGCCCGCTGGACCTCGACGAGAGTGGACTGATAGTGCGACGGTAGACTCTTAGAGTTTTTGTTTTCACTGGTGTCTGTGCGCGGTGGTACCTCTACCCGGGGTTGCACTGTTTTTTCACGGAGTTTTGCTCTTGGAACACGTGTGCGATTGAACACTGAGATTGAAGGAGGGTGTTTTGGATTTGAGGACGAATTTTTTGAGATTTGTACGGGAGGATGGACTTGACCGAGGACTGCTGGGCTGACCACGTGGGTCTGCTGCAGGAGGTGCCTCCGGAGCAGCAGCAGCCCCAGCCGCCCCCGCCGGCTCACGATTTCCTAATGCTGCAACACTCGCATCACCATGAGGTTGGTTTTGGAGACATGACAATAGGCTTAAATTTATTATCAGAGCTTTGTTTCACAATATCGATAGTTAATAATTTCTATTATTAACCATTCGAAAATTTAATTGATCACTTAAATAAAACTTAAAATAGGTAAAACATTCAAAATAATTTGCTAACTTTATTATGTTAAACAAGCCTTTAAATTGCTCCTTATAATGTAAAATTTAAATGCAAGAAAAATAACATCTAGATTTTATTTCTGCTGCACTCAACTGACAGGGCTCGACCGCAGCCGTCGTTTCGGATTATTATAATATCGGATTCACTCGCGAGCGGAACAAAAATCGAGCGAATTCTCGGTCGGAGGAAGGTATAAACTAGAGAGACACGCGATAATTCGCAGCTTTTAAACAAGGCATCGAGAGAATGAGGGGCAAGCACCTGTCGAAATAAAGGACTGTATATAATAATAACGAGGTGGGGAAAAAATCGCACGGGCCGATTGTTTGTTTGCTCAAGGAACCGGCAATAAGGATCTAATCGTCGAGGGTGATCTCGAAATCCAGTCTTAAGTAGTAGATGTCATTACGTGCTCGAACTTCGGTCTCACTTTTGGAGGCCCTTAAATTGAACGAATAGCTCGGGAGTGTACCAAAACATCCGAATCTATTCTTTTTCCACTTTTTGTTGTAAACAATTATTAGTTAAACAAACAATTCTATAAACTGAAATAGATTTTGCATAACGTTAATTGATGAATTGTTGTTGTTTTTAAAGGAATGTATTTTTTATCTTAAAAGACTAATAACAAAAGAATCTTCTTAAAATTTATGTTAAGCCAATTCAACATACTTGTGAATTCAAATATTAATTATCTGAATTTATGCAATAACAAGATTATACATAACAGAAATTATGCAGTAACATCCTGTTTAGAACTAACAGTGTCTTTTAAATATCTCAGGTTTCTACCTCAAAAAAAAATTTTTTTATTCGCATGATCCATGAAACTGTGGAAACCGTAGAGGCCCGCGGGGTCGGTGCACGGGTGTGCGTAGTAATAGAACGCTTCCATCCTCGTTCCGTTTCAATTTGGGCCCCGACGCTGGGGCCCGCTCTTTCGGCGTGCACCGGGCACGCGCGAGCTCGGAGGGGCTGCGGCTCTCTCGCCGATCTTCCTCTGGCCTGTAATCATCCCGGGGAAATTATAGGCATTTAGGGAGGGAACGAGCCGCATGAACGAGCCCCGATATCGCGAACTCATCGGTCGCGCGCCGCGTGCACCCACTTTTTTTGCCGGGCGATCATCTCTGCTTGGTGGAAAGTAAGCCGGCTCGGTGATTTTCGGAGCTGCGTTTTGCCTCTTCTTCGATGACAATGTAATGTTTTGAGCAACTAGCGAGTAGGATTTTTTTTTAAGTTTTTTTCTTAAACTAACTCGATGATTCGTCGACTGTAAAGAGTCTAGAAATTTTGATAGGGTTGTTAATTATATTTAGAAAAATTTTAAGAGTAATTGCTATAAGTGTAATAAAGAATTTCATATCGTTGAATAAAAGGGGACTGGTTACATTGTATAAAAATTTAAGCTCACGATTATTATGAATATTCGCATCTTATACAAACAGCTAATCATATGAAGTTTCAAAATGCTTCAATTTCCTGTCATAACTTTTTATAACGTGATTTAACCGCCGCGCTTTGAGAAGATGGGAAAGAAGAGAGGAACGTTATTAAAGTGCATGTGATAAAATGAAGAAGACTATTGGCGGTAAAAAAAATTAACCGATGATGGTGTTGTAATTACATTGTTTCCCACATTAAAGACGCCTGCTTTTGAACATATTTTATGAGATTAACACATATTAAATTTAATTCTGAATATTAATTTTTTTTAAATAAACGATATAAATAAATTACACATTTTATTTTAAAACTGCGTTAAATTTTAAAAATACTTTTTACTTCTCAACGTACAATACCATATTTAAACGCAACTTAACGAGTACAAAATATCACGATACACTATTCACTTTTGAAAACAATGTTCCTCCACGTTATTTAAAATCGAATCCTCCAAAAATTAACATTGTTCCTCCACGTTAATTTAAACCTGTTCCGCCAAAAATTAGCATTGTTCCTCCACGTGAATTACCCGGTCCTCCAAAAATTGACATTGTTCCACCACGTTGATTTAAACCTGTTCCTCCGAAAATTAGGTTCCTCCAAAAATTAACATTGTTCCTCCACGTTAATTCAAATCGAATCCTCCGAAGATTATCATTTTCCTTCACGTTAATTTAAAGGAATTACTTCAATAATTAAGCAATGGAATAAAATCATTATTATTAACCGTAACAAAATGATGATTTCAATTACCGTAGATTCACAGTGGCAGATAGCCATTAAACGAAAACATAACAAACCCCCAATCATCATCGCAAATTTAACTTTTTCATGAAAAAGGTCTTCAGCCGTTTGCAGCAAGGTGCACCGGCAAAAAGCACCGGCCGACTCGCCCCTGGCGACGATGACGGCCCGTCGTTACACATACAGCGCCGGGGGGATGCGGGTGTTTCTCATGCGCGAGGCGACGCACGAAAAAGGCGCCTCGATACGTGGTGCGACACACCAAGCAGAAATATGCAAAGCACCCACTGTGATGTAGCGAGGAAAACAGAGAGAGAGAGAGTGAGAAAGAGAGAGGGAGAGAGAGGACGTCGCCGGCGACGTTATTTTCGTCACCCTTTCGGCGGCGCGTGTTTCAGAAATTCCGCGCTCCTCTGCATAATTACCAGCCCGTGGCTTCGCAGCCGCGTGTGAATTGTGGACGGGAAACAATGTAGTGACGCGGGTGGCTTTTATCGCGCTCCTCTTTTTTTTTCCTGCGCCCGAAAGTCGACGCGATCGCGTCGTTTCTTTTTTTTGCGTGGAAATACCAGCGCGCCACATCGTCTCGTGCGAGCAGATGAATAGTCCTCGATGGTGAGACTTGATATCGAAGATGGATGAAAGATTTTTTGGTTTCCTTAGTGATGCGGTTTTTTGGACTTTAGTTTGATTAATCGTGCGTTCTGTCTAAATATGCGAAAGTGAAATGACCCTAGCCATAAGTGAATTTCGGTTGCAAAGTAACATAAAGAAAATTTCAATGTCTCCGCAATCCAGACATAAATATCTTGGGTTCGCGAAACTTCAAAGAATGGCCTAGAGGGGACCATCTTTCTTTTTCGCCCCGATCGCAGATAAATAATAAAAGCGCTAATTTGAATAAACCTCGTGGCAAGTCTGGCTAATAGGCGCTGGGAAAGGGTAGTCGAGGCTGCTTCACCCCTCGGTCGTCGCACCTGCGCGCAATTTTCGCCGATCCAAAGAATCGCGCCTGTTTTAGGGGAATCTAAGGAGAGACCCGAGGTCCTTATTTCCACGCTCGATAGAATTTAGTAGAACAACTCCAAAGATATTTATTAAATGCAAAATTTTATTAAATTTATTTAATAGAAATTGAATCCTTTATTTATCTAGTTAGTAACAAGTAAAATTCCCTACTAGTCTAATTTACCACAGTAAGTTCATCAAAATAAAAGATCATTCCAGAAACCTTTCGACCCCAGAAACTTTAACTGCTTCGAAATCAAAAGATTGTCGTGCATTAAATAAAACTTCATAAAAAAATTCGGAACTTCATTGAAAAGCACGCAACCTCCGAGGCTGACACAGGCAGGGAGCCCCGGAGCGCTGGGCGCGGAAAGTGCAGGCCGCGCGAGCTCCGGCTAAAATGCGTGGGCGGCTCGAACAGGCGCACGCTGGGCCCCGAACGTCGACGTGTCGTTCGTCATCGTTCGCTCGAAGCGCGATTAATCAGAGTTGATAGGCGAGCGCGCGCGCGCGAGACTTTATCTCGGCGTTCATCAGGATTATATGGGCCTTTGTTGGCCTCTCTCTCTCCCTCCCTCTCCGCTCCATCTCACTCCTGCGCGTGATACACGTTGGCTCGATCGTCCGGGGCACAATGGCCGGCGCGTCGGGAGGAAGAGGCGCGGACCCGGAATGAGAGGAGGCGAATTAAAAGGCGCGCGAGTGCGCGTTCTGTCGAGTAATTGTTTCGTCATTTCATTGTTGATTTTAAGCGAGACAAATCGACCCTTCCGCGCGCGATACACCGCGGAGGAGCGAGCGACTGCTTATGTATATAAGCGCGATCGAGTCTGCCGGGCGATGGATCCGCGTGTATTGTGATTTGTCATGAGGCTAATGCGCGCTTGTCGAAATCGACTTTTCTTTTTTTCCTCGTTTTTCCCGCTTGATGCGCATTTGCGATTACACGATTGTACGTTTGTAGCCGCTGTTAACATGCGATATTTACATATTTTACGACGAACTTTTGGAACTTTTATTAATGTAAGTTACTACTTAGGTGATCCACCTCAATCCCACTTTTCCCTTCATTTAAATTCCAATTGCTGTCTCCTATTTTTTTAAATTAATATCTGCTTAATAAAGAAGTACGAATTTCTAAAGATTGATTTCGAATTCGAAAGTTGCATACTGCATTTCGATTTGAAAAAAAACGGTCATCGCCTCCTCAGGCGTGTGTGACAAAAACTCATGCTATCGGACCAAACGGACAGCGGTGACGCAGCTTAAAAATCAATTTCGAAACTGCGTCGCTTGACGACAGGCGACGGCAGGGGCGTCACACCTGTATACGTATAGTCCACGGCCGAATCGAAGGCGCGAATCGGGCGGACTGATCGGTATTTAACGGGCGCACGATCGGCATCTTCGCCGCGCGACCTTCGCCTCACCGCGGCTCACGTATGAGTTTCCCACGCGCGAGCGAGCGCGCCAGAAAACATGTGGGAACACCGCGCCGATTATTAGGCGCGCAGCACGAATTTTCGTATTCGCTCGGCGTAGCGGCGTCTCTCGCCTCGATGCCGAGCTAATTCGGCGGCTCCTCCTCTTTTCTCTTCCCCCGCGCGACTTTATACGGCGTGCGCGACGTGAAATTCCAGTGGCTATGGCTGTCGTTTGCGCGATAAAGGAATGCACCCGTCAATTGCTCCTTGAATTCAACAATTTAGTAGGTTCTTCAAGGCAATTTTAATAAATTTGCAGTAATTAATCAAAAAACTTAAGTGCAAATAAGTATTTATGTTTAATTGCAGTTTTTGGAACCATATACGTTCTGGAAGTACATATTGATAAACTTTTGCAATGCTTTGTAATCAATTTTACCAAAAGGGTTGTTTGATCTCAAGATTACCATGCTACGTAATAATTCTGTCAAAAATACTGTCGGTTTCCATAATTTTACAAAGGGTAGTATTTTACGACGTCCAATATAAAATATGAGCTAGATATACTTCAATTTATTTTCGTGAATAACGCTGCAATAAAACAACTCGTCCAAAATTTTCATCTGTCCAACTTTCACAAAAGGTATCCATTGCAAGTAGCCAAAGGTACAGATGTTTTTACGAGGTGCGCCAGCCCGAAACCGCCCATCCCCGAGTGACTGCAAACAGACGCTCGTTGAAATACAGCGCGATCCAAAAGAGCGTGTAATAGTGGCTAATTTTTTTTTCTCATCTCGGGACTCCCGAAAAGCCGGAGGACGCCGTCCTTGTAAAAAGCACAAGCCCGCCGCCTATCGCACGGAAAAATCTCGGAAATCCGATGACCGTCGGTCGCGCAGGTAGGTGAGCGCCCCCGAGAGCCGAGGCGCCATCGACGCGCGACACACTAATTTGCCGAGGAAAGCGATACCCCCAATAAACTTTCGAAAAGTAGCGGGTGCGCGGTGTGCATTGTTATTTACGACGGGGTCGAAAAGTGGTTTTACAACGATTTTCCCGCTCGCCGAGGTTGGTTTTTACGCGAGGCGTCCACCGAGGGCCGAGAGAGTTTTATGAAACAATGGTCAACGTCACAAGACGGTCAGGTAAACGAATTCTTGTTGTACTAAAATTACGTGCTACGTTAAATCGTTTATATACTATACTAGCAGGATTAATTAGTTGAATATGAAAAAGTAAAAATTTCCACTTATTTATAATTCGTTCATGTCAACAAAATAAGTAACTTGCTATAGTCATATCATTGCATTAGGCACATTTTTATTTATTAGAAAAAAGAGAATCTTTGAACTATAAATCCTTAAATAAGTAGGTGTAAAAACTTAAAAAAAAGTTAAAATTACAGAAAACGGAAAGACAAGTATCATGTGTTCTCGGTAAGAGCACATTGACTAGCTCGTCAAACAAACTCGAGAAGGCATAAATTTCTTAAGAGGCTCGTTAATCGCCGCCCGAGATTAATTCGACGATCGGCGCGCGAGCCTGCCGATAAATAACGCGCGGTAAGACGAGGAAAAAGAGGGGAAAAAAGGCGCGAGGACGCGATTAAAGCGAAAAGTCGGGCCCGGAAATTTATTACGCACTCTATAATTAAAAGGCGGTGCGCACCTGTCCCGAGGCTCGCGCGCGACGTGTCGTCTCTCCCTTTAGGTCGGCCCTTTTCACCTCCGGCAGATAAAGCTTCTCTCGCTTCCGGTTTTCCGAGATGATTTCGAGATAAATTGAAAAATTCGACTGACAGCAATATAATCAATTATGTCATTGAACTTTTATTTTCACATAAATTGCTGCAAAGAGTGTGTACTGTCATATTATTTTATAAAGAAAGGAATTAGATAGTTATTAAGATTAGTTATTTTAAACTTTTTTGAAGTAGATTGATGTCTATTATAAGTTTTTACAAACAGAACTGTAAAATGAAGTAAGTTTGACGACCATTTTATTTTTACGTAGTTTTTATACTATTACTGATTTATTTAATAGTTAAACAAATTAAGAATTTTTTATTATTCATAGTAAGGTTTTCTTTATTCCAAATTGTTGATATTCTATCCTTAATTAAGATCCGGATACGGGTCTTGATGTTTGACGTTATGAGCCATAAAAGCAGGTGATACGTAAAGGTTTTGAGTAACCTGCACCTTTTTTCAAGGAGGAATGAACTGATTAAAGATAATGTGTTAGTTTGGCCGTATAAAGACGGTTAAATTTTTTCCTGCTAAAATTTACGATTTTAAAGTAGACATTCTTCCACTTTACGAATTGTGCAATTAAGCTTCTAATTAAGTGTCTACCGAGCAGTTATCCGGTGACGAAAAATTAAATTTTATAACTCTATTTCTCGTTAAATTTAAACTTCACATTTTATAGCATAAATAATTTGAAATTAATTCCATGAATATTAAATTAGTTTAAAGTTTATTTTTTAAAACAGAATATTCTTTGAACAGAAACGTAAAATTAATAAAAATAAATGACGATGATGAGTGTAGAAAAGCTAACTTTGTCTAAACCATTACTCTGCTTGCTTTCGTCACTTGTCGACACATTGCCAAATTTTGTTTGCAAATAGCATCTTACTTTACTAAAATAAACTTTACGTTACGTGACGAAGTAGTGACATAAAATATTGTTTTACAAATTTTAAAATGATGTTTGGTTAACATATACACACTTTCCTCTCATAGTTTAAAATAAACTCAATTTTTTAACGACATACTTTTTCTCGGAATTATTTTCCATTATGTGAAAAATAATAGAATAAAACCTTTGATCGAGTTATATGCATTACATCTCCATTATTCTTAATCGAATTACACACTAAAATCCGGCCTTCAGTGAAGCCTCCCCTCGAATCAACTTTCAAAAGGCCAACTTCCGCAGCCACATTAAATTTCGAAAAAAACTACACTTATGTCGCTGCAACACCCCTCGTTCCAATTGCGCTTACACGGTGCATTAAAGACCATTAAACGTCCTCCGCGGCTGCAATCTTATCGCGAGGAAAAAAACAAACGGCCTCCTGCCGCCGGCTTTTCTCCCTCTCGGCTGGCGCCCTTAGCGCATACAAGGTGTCCGCTGCGTATCGACACCCCCGACGACGACGGAGCCATTATTACGCGCGTCGCTAGCACTTACTCGCGTCTCCCCCTCCCGCGCGGATTTCCAGATTCCCGTCGCTTTGCCGTACCGGGGGTCGCCTCGGGGACACGGAAAGTGCGGGACACGAGCGACGCCCGTGCCAAGTTCTGTCGATCCATTATGCTCGATTTTTTCTCGTTGATGTCGAAACTTTGCGTGTATTGTTCCTCTCAGTATGAGGAATAAGTGAAATAAGTAAATTTTCATTTATTTAAACATTGGTAACATTGATTTAACGAAAGCGTGAATTAATGATCCGCAAGTAATTGATATAAAAATCACTTCTGAGACGAGTATCGAACACTGCTTTAGTAGTGCTGATTTAGCTACATGAAAATGCGCACTAGTACCTGAAGCAGTACTTTACGCATAGAGTTGCATAAACAAAATTATCGAACTATTCTTGTAATCCTTTCATTGAAAAATACGTTAAAATTGATTGAATTCCTCAATCAATGGAATCATTGTAGTCAAAAATATATTTTCTCTTTTGTTCCGTTTGAAGATTTGTGGAAATAGCGTTCGTCCAATAGTACCTCTCTGTAGGTGGACTCTTGCCCAGAAGCACAAAGCTTCTATTCTCGCCTCCTCTCGCGCGTATGCATGCGCTTCCCTCTTTTTCCCCTATACCAGCACGCACTTGTCGCTCCCTTTTCGCACTCACATGAGCCACTTCGCCGTCGGCTGAAGTGGCTCGCCTCCAGCGATGGACATGACACTGTCATCTTGAAGTGATTCTTTTTCAATTGGGTATGTTATAGGATTCGGAATAAAATATTGAATAAAATTATTAGAGCACATTCTAAAGATTGCAATACTTCTGGATAAAGTGGTTACAAATCGAAGTTTCAATTTCAAATTTGTTACGCAGCACTCACTCTAAAATCCTTGGAGTCATAATTGAATCCAAGAGATTGAGTTTAGACTCTTAATGGCGAATCAAAACCTTCAACTGTTTTGGATTCATATTTTGAATCCAAGTCAGTACGAATTCAAGTTGAAACCTTGCTTGAATTAAGGAAAGAATGCTATGCTATAACTTTCGTGAGCCCGCTTCTCAATCTGCTTGAAGTCAACTGTAAACGAATCCTGATACAAAGACTCTCTGTCATTTGAATCTTCATTCTAGGAGTCAATCTTCGACTCCAAAGGATTCAATAACACTCCATTGGATTAAAATTTTCATTTCATTCGTTACTTGGAGTCAGAATTTCACTCCAAGGATTTTAGAGTGTTCCTTTCCATCACAGCCTTCCGCATCCCTCGAATCCGGTGGCTCGCCCCCTCGAGCGCGCCACTCTCACTTCAAAATGGAAAAGCGTCGACGAAAAAAAACGGGCGAATTCCGCTCCATTTTCGTCGGTACAGCGCACACGTGCACGGGCACTTTGCAACCGTCGCTCCGTTTCCTCGGTCGTGCCTCGCGCACGTGACACGTGCAAGCGCGGCGCGTCGGCTCTCACGGCGGCCGCGGCGACTGCGACACGTGCGTGTAAAACGGCGCGTAAACACGCCGGCAAGTGGTCCCGGAATCATAAGCGACGGACGTGCGACTGCACTTGTCCCGGCGATCCCAGAGGCGCGCAGCCGTACGCGGTAGTCAAGAGGGAGGATATGGGCTGAGAGGAATTTTCGTCGATGCACGTAGCGCCACGCGACTGCGTTTGTTTACTCGGAAAACAGCGGTGGACCGTCGCGAAACTTCGCACTTTTCTATCGTTGACTTTTATTGAGCTGAGCGAACACAGGCAGATGAGCGGGAGGATCATTTTAAAGTTCTCATTCGGAAGATAAATAAGTGGGATCACTCGGTTATTTTGCTTATACTATAAGTATAATGATAAATTTATTATTGCGTAAATTATTGTAAGTGTCTTATGTCAGGAACATCTTTTCTTTTTTATTCAAATATCATGAGAACTGCAGAATCTCTGTAAAGTTGAATATACACTCGAGTGAGTAAATAATAGTCGTTCATTCTACATCAAAACTCTGCCACTTATTTACAGAACGAGGAAGTCATTTAATGTTAAATAAGTGTATTTGAGTCAATTTCACTTAATAAACTTTACATAGATTATAATTATGTGTCGTTCATAATGAATAGAACGATTTCCTTTTTGACTTGCAACTTTTAATCGTGTTTTGATCAGGTACATTTTAAACACTTCAAATACACGATTAATTTAGATATACATCGCAGCTCTTAACTTCCTCAAAGTTTTTCAAGCTCGAAACAACATTAAAACTCAATTAAAAAAAACTTTTGCATTAATTTTTATTTAATATTTGCAATAACCTACTTTCCAACGTTTCTCATCAGATCCATCATTGCCTCGCGTTTTCATCCAACAACAGCTCACGAAGATATAAAACAGATAGAAGGAGCCTCTTTCCAACTATTAACTTGGCGGTTTTCTATCTAAAAATCGCATACACGATCCACTCGCGCTTGCCTCGAACTTTTTCAACCCGGCAGCTCTTACCGGGCGCGCGCTTATCTGACGGGCGGCGTGACCGCGCGAGCACACGCACAGCCCGGAGGAAGCGACGAGTCGCGCGTCGCTGGGCCCCGAGAAAGTATACCGCGTCGCGTGGCTGCCCCGCACTTGTCTCCGTCGTGTCGCCGTCACGCACCACGGGCCCCGGGGCTTTTAAGTCGGGGGGATCCTCGTGAGCCCCTGTGCGCGACCGACTCGCTCGCAGTTATTAATTGACGAATTGAAAGAGCGAACAGCCTTCCCGCGAAATGCACTTTGGGGGGCTCGGTCCCGCTCTTTTTCTTTTTCCACGGAGTTTGATTGACGGGAAGCTTTTGAGCCTCGGTGACGGCTCGTCGGAGGTGTGAATTTTCACTGTTACGATTCGAAGTTTTTTTTTCGGGGGGATGGCAATAAACTCTGTATTGTGTGATGCGAGTAGAATAATGCATCACTGCGAGTTGCATGCCGAGTTGAATGTTTCATTTGTTTACATGGAACTGTAGAGCACATTCGGATTTGCGAGTTTTGTATAGTTGCATTGCAAACTGACAAACTCTTCTCGACTTTACGAATTCATCTCGAATTTTGAAAGTTCAAAACCAACAATAATAATCACAATCATCCAGCTATTCAATTAATAAAAAAAACAATAATCAACAACAACTAACAACAACGACCACAATTAACCAATAACAACCAACAATAACAACAAATATTAACCAGTAATCAACCAACAACAACCACAATTAACCAGCATGATAGCAGTTGATACTAACAACAACTACAATCAACCAACATCAACAGTAACAATCATCTAACATCAATAATCACAATCAACTGACAACAACCACAATCAATCTATGAAAAAAACTACAACAACCAACAGCAACCAACAACCATGACCAGAATTAACCAACAATAAACAAAAATAACGACAACAATTAACCAGCAATCAACCAACATCAACAATCACAATAAACTAACAACAACCACAATAAACCAAGAACTACAATCTCAATCAACCAATCAATCAATGAAAAGGCAGCAACATCCACATTCAACCATCCAATCAACGAAAAATACTACAACTATAAATCAACCAACAACAAACATAATCGACCACAATCAATCAACAACAACGACCACAATTAACCAATAACAACCAACAACAACGACAAAAATTAACCAGCAATCAACCGACAACAGCCACAATTAACAAGCAATCAACCAACAACAACTACAATCAACCAACATCAACAATCACAATCATCCAACATCAATAATTACAATCAACTAACAGCAACCGCAATCTATCAACATCAACAATCACAATCATCCAATATCAATAATCACAATCAACTAACAACAACCACAATCAATCAATCAATCAATGAAAAAAACTACAACAACCAACAGCAATGACCACAATTAACCAACAACAACCACAATAAACCAAGAACTACAATCACAATCAACCAATCAATCAATGAAAAGGCAGCAAGATCGAAAATCAACCATCCAATCAACGAAAAATACTAAAATTATAAATCAACCAACAACAAACATAATCGACCACAATCAACCAATCAACCTACCAATAATAAAAACAAAATCAACAATAACCGCACCCACCACCAATAAATGAATAAATTAGCAACCAACAACCAGCAGCAACAACCACAATTAATCAACCGATCAATGAAAACAAAACAAGGACCAACAAATGTTTAACAACAGACAATAACCAACAGCAACAAACAACAATCAACTAACTACATCCACAATCCTTTTTTTTAAAGGATGGGAAATGATTTTTAAAAGATGCGATATGAATTTTCATTGCTTCTGACCTGTTAGATGTAACAGCACTAACAGTCCGTGTGTTCGTTATTTGTTATCTTTTTATTAAGTCGTTACTCTTTAAATATGAATAAGGGAAATGTCACACATAGTTAGTGAATAATCTCTTAATCTACGATGTAGACTTGTTCATATTCAGAGAGTACAGAAATAAATATATATTCAAGCTAAATCTTTATTGTGTCAGTATAATTATTTCTGTAATCGTTCACCTCTATTCCATTATACAATATCCTGATATCGTATCACCCGATGTCGAGTGCCGAAGGTACAAACGCCGCCATTAGTTGGCAGTGCGCGGGGCATTCTTACTCTCCCGCGGGGTACGGTCGTATATTCGTCCGGGGCGGTGTGGAGATACGTAGGCGCACTTAGCGACCTTCTCCCCTGTTTGTCATCCCTTCCGTGAGGCTCCCCAACTCACGTACGCGCCCTGAACGCCCAACTCCGCGCTCGACTCGCTCTAATTGAACGCGGCCCAAAGTACTCCCGCATACGAGCGGCTCTGTTTAGCTGAGCTTCTATAGGTGCAAACTTCCCCTTGAACTGAAGAAGCAGAGGATACAGTTGTTTGACTTAAGTTACCTTCTGAGAATCGCGGTGATTTTCTAAATTATATTTTCCATACTTTTACTTTAACTGCAGCCATGGCTAAAAGAGCTATACATACAGTTCCATTCCAATACATTTTTTACGAAACATTTGGATCTGCATCCAGTCTGCCTATTTATCGATTTCTATCTATATGATGGGAAAATGTTGCTTCTAAATGGACTATAAATTATAAGTAGTATATGCATGAAATTTTCTGATGAAATATCCAATGACCAGACTATATTCTGTGAATATTATATAGGTGAAAATTGATCAGACATTTATGACAATAACGACGTTTATCAAATCCGATAAAAAAAATAAAACATGGAAAAGCTCTACTCGGTGTCTTCCCCAAATTTGAACGCTTAATTTATTACACTCTAGACATTATGAAAAGTTAAATTCATTCGACACTATTGACAGGAACTACTGTATTTTCAAAACTTTCAAACCGATTGGAATAGATATATTAAAATAATGGTAATTCTCTTTTTTTTTAGTTTATATTCAAAAGATGATTAAATGCTTGTAATTTTTACTTTACTTTTCTCAACATAAGCTTA
Organism: Eurytoma adleriae; assembly: GCA_900480045.1. Classification (NCBI taxonomy): domain Eukaryota; kingdom Metazoa; phylum Arthropoda; class Insecta; order Hymenoptera; family Eurytomidae; genus Eurytoma; species Eurytoma adleriae. The sequence goes on from UXGC01001389.1 coordinate 16,462, forward strand.
ATTTCAAATTTCCTTCTTAGAAGCTATTTTAAACTATTTTAAACACCGTTAATTTCACAAGATAAAGAACCAACACTTTGTTAATAAAGCGTAACCTCTTAGTATCAACTCAATTCCTAGCAAACAAAGCCTTTTTAATTCGTCGGAGTTAACCGAAACAAAAGCCGCCATATCCGCTCAGGAGCGAAGCATTTTAGGATGTAGGAAGGAAGCGGCGCGGGGATGATGCGATGCCTCGTCGGACGCGTACGAAGACTTGGGAGTTCTCTCTCTTTCTCTTATACACCGCAGCTTCTCCCCCCTCCCCCACCCCGGCTCGAGGAGATACAACTCGTCGCTTCATTAGGCGGCTCTTTCGAGGAGAGGATCGCGCAACAGTTTGCGGCCTCCGGGCTCTCGGCTCTTCTCGTTGCGCTAATTCCAACTCGGCGCTGGGAAAACATCGGGGCTTATTATACGCGGAAGCCCGGGAGTATACGTGCGGCCGGGGATGCGTGTACACCGGGTATATATATGTGCAAGTCGACGAAAATTTTAACGAGAGAGAGAAGGGGGGAGGGGGAGGGTGAGGTAGGGAGGCGCGAGATTTCATAACTCGGCGGGCTTCTTTGTTTTTCGCAGGGAGTTTCTTCCTAGCGTTTTAATTTGCTTCTTTTTTTGGCCGTTCACGACGTGTTGCCCGCGGAGGAAAGTTCGCGCTAACGTTTGCCTTTTGTTTCCGAGTGCGAGCTTGTTTCATGAACGCACGCTCGGGGTTGGGAGGGCAACTGCGCGTTGTTTTTGTTATCTTTAAAATTTATGAAACAATGGCTCTTATTATGTTGTTGGCTGCATTGTTTCGCTCGGTGCGTTTTCCGCGAAGTGGATATTTTCGTTTACGAGATGCGCTTTTGAAATAAACTTTCAAAATTTCTGAGGCTTTTTTTAAATAAAAGGAATGAAATGGAATCGTAGTTATTCCAGATTATTGTAATATGCATGGACAAGAAAATGCATAAAAGTAATTCATGTTGTTCACTGATGATGCTCAATCATAATTCGTTTTGCGAATAAACAAATGAGCTTTTCCATTTAAAACGATGTTTTGCAGAAAACGCAATGAATGTTGAATAAAACTTGTTTTAATTATTGCTTCCTCTTTTAAGTAAACACAATAGCCGTATGGAACAATGATATGAGTTTCAAAATTAAAAGTATTAAAACATTTTTAAACGATTTTTGAAATGTTTTATATATACCAAAACAAATCAATTCAGAACACAGGGGAATCGATCGCTCATTAATCACCACGAAAAAAACTATTCGAATAAAAAAAAGGTGCTTCAAATCAAAATTAAGACGAAATCGCCTCTGCCTTATAGGCAGCCAGCTAATAAAGCGCGAGAGATTCGTAAAAAGGACGGCATTTGTGAGGGGAGCATCGGCAGTGGGGTGGCCGCCGTCGGCATCCCACCGCACGGGGGAGCTCTGCGGAAGGGCTCGGTCGAACTGTCGGCACGTTCCCGCTTATTCAGCAATGATTCAATTCGGATGTGCTCTTTTTGCGCCCCGCTACCGAAAAGGGGAGGTTTTGCCGCGTGCGCGCGCGTCTTACGGCCAGTCGAGCGGGGTCGAACAGATTGGCCCACGCGCCTTTTTCCCGCCGGAACCCCCCTTAGTCGCAGAATCGAGGAAAAGAGTCCGACCGACAAGTCGTTCTTTTAATTCCACCGAGGCACGCGGCTTCCGTCGGGGCGGGAGAGAGAGAGAGAGAGAGAGAAACCCGCACTCTCCGCCCGGCAATCAGCCCCGCGCGCTCGAGTCGCTGTACGAGGCCGCAAAGCGCTTTCGTGATTTAGTGGCGAGCCGCTCCTTCCGCCACCCGGAAAAGCGTCGGTGGAGCGACTTTTCTGGACTCAGTGCCCGAGGGCTCGAGGCTTTTATTAGCGACGTGCTAACTTACTAACTCTACTAAATGGTTTACGATTACTTTTCGTACGATTCAAGGGTTAGTTTCAAGGAGCATCGAAGAGTTTTCACACAATTATGATACCTGAATCTTTGTGTCCAAATAAAGCTCCTCTGAAATTTTAGAAGAAAAATTAAAACATTAATAATTTTTAAGCATAAATTAATTTATTTAACACTGCGCAAAACACTACTTTTCATTCTATATTTTTACAATACAATGTGTCAATAAATTAAAAATTAGGTGTTTTTAAAATTAAAAAAGAAGGTGCATCTAAAAAAACCGGGTGTGCGAAATCGGCTTTTCGCGTTGCCGCTCGGTCATCATACCGACGCCTTCTGAAACTGGCCACCGGCCGCGAGGCTAAGTATACGGACTCGTGCCGACGTGCCACGTACGACGCGCCCGAGCCTCGGGGCGAGGCTGCCGAATATAATATATTCGGGCTTCCAAGTCGCTTAATAACTGGTGTTTATGCGTCGGATCATTGTTACCGATCTGAGTATTACCCGTTCGCCAGAGGACAGTCGACGTCCGATTTCATCGCGCGGCTGTTGCACTTCCTTCCTCCCTTCAGGCGTCGCTCCTTCGGTGCCCCCTTCTTCCTTCCCTCGTAAGTTATGCGAAAGTAATTTTTGACTCGCGAGATGGATTCCGGGTGTTTTTATTTGGACGATCGAGTGAATTGCGGCTCATCGCACGCACCTTTAATTATTTTAGCGAAAACACTACGGTCGCGTCCTCGGCTAAATTTATAGCGAACGAAGTGCTCTTGCTAGATTCCAGTTTCGCTATCGACACCATCGTCGTTTTCATCATTTTCAAATCGATTTTTCAAATAACTCGCTTTTCGCTGTACATTAAGATCATCGATTTCCCATCGGCGCATAACGTACGCACCCCGCTATTAAATCTTGATAAATCGTTCTTAATCACCAGGATAACATCTTCATTTGAGCAAAATCGATGATAAATTACGGAAGCTAGCGATGCAGCAATCTTCAATTAATCTACTCCTCCTCGTGCACTACCAACATACCTGCAAAAAGGACCTTTTTATCGGGTTATAGACAAAAAAGGAAATCGATTGCGTACTCTTGCGAGAGCACCGATGTTGAAAATCTCAACCACCATGGATCCACAATGGCTCGGGCGTTACTTGTGGAAGATAAACAAACTAATTACGGTCACCGCAACAATGAAGGCTCGCGCGGCAATTAACGACAAAGCCGCATCGTAAATCCGCGACGCGCTGTTTGCCGCTCGATGAGGCGGCTCGATAAAGTCCACGTGTGTAATTCCAGGGCGCGCATGAAGCGACGGCCGACTTGACGTTCCCGCCGAGTCCGCTGGGCCGAGGGACCAGCTGCTCGCTCGTTCGCGGCACGCGAGCCACCGATGACTCTCACCTGTGCTCCCAACGTACATCCCGCGCTGCGCTGCGACGACAACCGCGACGGTCAGCGCTCGATGCTTAATTGCCCTTTCTTATACGAGACTGTCTGTCTATCTGTCTGTGCCTATTACTTCAAATCTTATTTTTTTCGACTTCTTGAAAGTTGAGGTTCAGGGATGTGCGGTTATGGTTACTGGATTATTGAATCAGGATTTGGGTTATCAGATTAAAACGTGATAGTATTTTGTAACTAAGAGAGAAGGAATACGTTTTCCTCTGTGAATGTTCTTGTTCTACGTGTGGAGAAAATTATTGGAACCAACCTCTCCCATAGTGTAGAAAAATAAAATAATAAACTATTGAAATTTTAATACTATAAAGAAAAGGGAATTCAGATGCAGGTGAAAATAATTCACATTCAAGCCTGCTAACGAGCACGAATTCTTCACATGCGCAATGAACCGATAATTTCCTCGTTCATAACAGCTCGAGTAGAAACTCTGCACCTCTATCCATCCTTTTTCAAATTCGTCACGCCTTCATAATTCTCCGTTCCAAACTCATGGAAGTGCATCTCAAGCGCATCCAGCTTATTCACAATGTTATCTGCAATAATAACTCCAGCCAATCGCATCGAACGCATTACGATCCTTTGTAGCACACTTGTGCTGCACGCGCTTTTTAACGGCAATCGATCCGCTACAGTCTCTGTCTTCTGAGAAAGGCGATCAAGGGGAATTTCTGTGACGCTGTGCGTGATTCTAGCGGAAGCACAAGCAAAAAGGAAGGAATCGTATTAGCGAGGCCCCGTGCGATTCTTTCTACGAGGCGGACGCTCGATGATTGATCGCGACCCTATCAATCGCTCTTCTTGCTCCGCGGAATGCGACGCGACCCGAGGAATGCGGACCATCGCGAGTTTTGCCGGTGTAACGTGCGCGTTGCTCTCCACGCGTTATTTGTCGATTGAGTGTAATGAATGCGAGATAAAGAGGAGCTGGGCTTTCTTTTTTAATTCTGAAAGGTGAGTACGTAGGTAACATACCACGTCTCTTTATGCTTTTAAGGTAACATTTGATCTACAAATAGAACTTTGGAGTTAGAAGTAATAGAAATTTTTGAAGGAATTCATTAACTTACGAAAAATTTGAATGTCAGTAATAAAATTTAGACATGAAAGTAATTCAGACATTTTTAAAACAATATAAAGTACCTGATGTAGCATTAATCATAATAGTGTGTAATTGAGTAGATAAAATTTCATGATTATCATACTTTTAGTTTTTAAAGTAGTTAAAAAGAAACAAGACTGAAAATATATGCCTCACAAATTACGATTTACAATTTGCTCAAGAGTAGCGCTGAAAAGGTCAATAGATCCTAGATGCTTAACGAAAAAGCCACATTACACTCGCATGACAGAAAAAGTAAAGAGGAAAGAAATCAGAGCCACGGAATGTTGTGGAGATATGTCATCCATCAATGAACGACGATCGGCTGTCGTCGTCGGGCGCGATTGAAATAATGACCTCGTCAAGATCTCGAGTGAATTAGGACGTTGACTGTAAAACGGTGTGATTGATAAGGCTACCGGTGCTGCCTTGAGGTGACTCGAGATTCTTTTCTCCGGCTAATGATTATTTCGTAACAGGAAAGTTTCATTATCCCTAAATTAAAAGCGCTTAAAATCAATAAAGAAGGATGCCACTTATACTTTATTAATTTTAAAATGATAAACAAGATATTCTTGTTGGTTACTCTAATTTCTCAGAATCTATAAGGCGAGTTTCTTAGCAAATCCATAAGACTAATCAATTTCTTGACGATCGTAAGTCTGATAAAGTAAATTAATTATCTTATTCGAGAGTTTATTAGAGTTACAGTAATCATCAAAATATATGGAAGAATCCATATTATAAAGGATTTACAGTGAGTCCTAGCTGTTAAACAATAAATACTTGTAATAGAACGATAAATATTTGTGTTAGTGTTTTAATCTTAAACATATTTCATATTTCTCTGATTGTGAATACTTCTTTGAAGTCTCAAATGAACTTATCTTTCTTTACATCAGACTTTTGGTTGGAAAACTTTCTGAAATGAGTGATCACCAACTCACACTGGAAAAGAATAAAAAAACTCACTCTTTCACATTAAGAACGGAGAAAAAAACCGAAGGCTGGAGAAAATGAAAAATTAATTAAAGGATATCGCGTAAACCAGCGAGTAAACATGAAGGCGGTTAAAAGGCAAACGCAAGAAAGGCAGCATTGAAATAGCGTTCAATATCAATTAAGGAATGACAAATGAAGGGAGGGGAATTACTCCACGTGGGAAGAAAAACCAGCCTCTCGGTGCGCAGGTGGTGCGCGGAGGTATATATTCGCCTTTTTATCCGGCCGTCGGCGCGGCGACGACGCTCTCGTTTCACGGGCGGGCAAGAAAACAGTAGTTGCTCGCCCAGTTTGGAAACTAAACGCGGGCAGAACTGGTCACGAAACGCCCCGCGAGGCGCGCGAGCGCGAGGCGTTTTATCATTCATGAGTGCCTACATCAATTGATCGTTGCATATTCATAGGGCGCGACTACGGGGCCGAATACATTAGCGGCGCGCTATATGCAGCCCCGCCGGAGTCGTTTCGAAGCGAGTATAAAACTTTTATTGATATACAGGCGGGGTATTGCGACCAATGCTTATCCCCGCGCCCGCTCGAAATTTTCTTGTAGGCTGGACTTTCACTCGCAAGAGGCGATCGCGAATTAATCGGACTGCTATCGGCTTCCCCTTTGTTTTTTTTCGCTCGACATATCGCGGAGAGTTTAATTGAAGTAATTCGTGCGCACTGGGATTTATCGCGGCCTTTTAGTAATCACAATCATACGACTGAGTGATTGTTGAATTTCTCATTTTGGTTGTCTCGGTGGAAAATATAGTCAAGATAGAGAAAATTAATTTGTATATCGAAGGGGATATCATTTTATTGCTGTTGCACAGTCTATCTTATCGCGGATGAAACATATTGGAGTTTGTTACCTTACTCGTGGGATGCGCGGTAAGCGGAATGGGAACTATCTCGAAACAACAAATGTTCTCGCTCGAATTTTCAGAATTTGAAGTTTGAAAGAGGAATGGCTCTTTCGCACGCGACGCTTGGTCGCTTATATAAATGTTGCGGACAAATCAAGCGTAATCAAAAAGCGGCGTTTATACGCCTCTTGGCATCTAGCGGATCGCACGTAAGAGCCAAACCCCCACGTAGACTCATCAATCGGCCGAGCAGTCCGCACCCGAAAATAGAGTCTGGCCATCTTGATTCTCGGCTTTCCTCGCCGCACATATCTAGTCATCAAAACTGTGCACTTTTGTTAGACTTCAATTTAATATTTTTTAAATAAATGCTTTATTCAAAATTGTATTTTATGACTCCTAATCAAATTTTTTAGGAGTGTTTGTAACATTGAAAGTAACAATTATTTAACCCTTATTTTATTTATATTATTCATTATGTAACAGTAATTTCATGTATGTAAAAGAGGAAATACATTTTTAAATGTAGTGAAAGATGGTTACGTAATTGATGAAAATGTCAGACAAGTTTTTATCTTGATATATTATTAAGATGTAATAAATCAATTTAGTGAAGTTAATTGAAATGTACAAATTTATACCTTGATGTCTTCGAACTTTATTATAATGAAACATGCAAATTCATTACAAAACACTTTTCCTACTACTTCATAGCCTTCTGTTGAATTTTCACTCTCTGGAATTTAGAATGTCTATTACATGATCACAGTCACGTATCATCATTAATTTATGTACATCAAGACTAACACTTCTATTTTCCAGAATAATTTGCAAATCCTTGTTAAAATATTTAATCTGTTTCTTAATTAAATTATATCCGTTATTAGCTAGTTAATAATCAATAAAATTATGAATTAGACAAAAAGTTATAGTTCATTCAAAACGAACAATTAGTTTTTGCCCAACTAAAAGTTACGCTGACATCGGAAACTCTGGGTTGCGACTACCTTGCCATTATCTTGGTGCTGGTGGTGTGACGTTGTGACTACGGACTCATTTGCACGGATGCGTAACGTTACACCTAGTTGTGACGCACTTGTAATATTGTTACTATATAACGTCGGGTTGCAACTGGGGACGTTAATTGCTACTTGAGGAGTTACGTTGACATTGGAGACTCCGGGTTGCGACTACAAGAGTTACCTTGCTGCTGGTGGTGTGCAGTTGTGACTACGGACTTATCGGCAGGGATGCGTAACGTTGCATCTAGGTGTGACGCAGTTGTCACATTGTCACTGTATTACGTTGGGTTGCAACTGGAGATCCTGATTGCTACTTGAGGAGATTCGTTGACATTGGAGACTCTGGGTTGCGACTACAAGAGTTACCTTGCTACTGGTAGTGTGTCATTGTGACTACGGACTCATCTGCAATGATGCGTAACGTTGCATCTAGTTGTGACGTAGTTATAACATTGTCACTGAATAAGATTGGGTTGGAACGGGAGACCCCGATTGTTACTTGGAGTTACGTTGACATTGGAGACTCTTGGTTGCGACTACAAGAATTATCTTGCTGCTGGTGGTTTATCGTTGTGACTACGGACTCATTTGCAGTGATGGGTAACGTTACACCTAGTTGTGACGCACTTGTAACATTGTCACTATACAGTCCCATTTTAACTTACCCAGTGAAATATTTCGAAAACTAAGGGAGATGGAGAAAAACTTCAAATACAAAAGTTGTA
>UXGC01001390.1:0-24542 GCA_900480045.1 Eurytoma adleriae
AAAAGCACATGACACTGCCTCACCAACCGCTTTTAATATTGAAATCAACAATTGCCCGCATAATAGTCAAGAGGTTTTTGTCATATTTGATGGTGTTAAAGATGAAATAAATAATGAGTTGTTAGCTATTAAAGAAGGTAATGGTTATGCGACAGGCGTTGCAATTGGTATCTATAATAATGATAGTGAACGCCATATCCCAATAAATAATAAAACCAATGTTTATTCTATTACTGATAAGCTAGCTAGCCTAAAATTTATTGCAAAATATGTAGCGACAGAAAATATTGTTTTACCTGGAAGAGTAGAAGCTAATGCTCATTTTACATTAGTCTATAATTAAATAGGAAAAAATTTTCTATTTTTCTGCACTATTTATTTTCTAATTAAATAAAATCATTAGATAGAAATAGGATTACTTTACCATCTAAATATTTTTATTATTTGATTTAGTCTAATATGAATAAATTCATTAATTCAACAAACAAATAATATTTATAATTAAATTAATATGCAAAAATTTATTTATAATAAAAATTTAACGCTCCCTTATTTGTCATTTCATTTGCACTAATTATATTTGTTTATAAAAAATAAAATTAATCATTAAATAAAATTTGTTATCTATTAAAAAATACCTATTGTTTTTTTTAAAAAAAGTATTAATATTCTCCTGGCTGAAAATAGTATGTTAATTTTTTATAAAATTAGCTGGTTTTATAATTTTATAATATAAATCATTTGATTAAATTATGTTTTTATTAAATTAAGGATTAGTAATAATATGCGTAAGTTATTAATGGCATTATCATTGTCAGTGACTTTTTTGTCTCAATTTTCTGCTTATGGCAGTAGTGGCTCGATCATTTTAAATGGACAACTTATTGGTTCTACCTGCCAAGTCACCGCAAATACGAAAAATCAAACCGTTATCTTAGACACATTATCAATAAACAATTTTCAGAAGAAAAATGATACATCAATTGGCAAATCTTTCAATATTACATTATCGCAATGCCAACCGACAGATAATATCAGCGTTGTTTTCCATGATGCTAAAAATGGTCTTACAGAGGATGGATTAATAGCTAATCAAACTGGTAATGATTATGCAAAAGGTATCGCAATTGGCATTTATGATAATGATAATAACCCCATTAAAATGAATGAAAAAATAGCGGTAGATGTAGATAATAACAATAGTACCCACAATTTAGCACTTATCGCAAAATACGTCGCTACAGGAAATGAAGTTGAAGCAGGAAAAGTGGCTTCAACGGTTAACTTTACCATAACTTATTAACTAGCTAATAGCAGGAACAATAGAAAATTTGTTATTGTTCCTATCTTGCCGAGATAAGAAAATGCAATATCTTTTATTATCATTAATTATAGTTATATTTTCTTCGTCATCACTTGCTAATGTGATTATCGGAGGCACCCGCGTTATTTATCCTTCAAACAAATCACGTATTACATGTGCTTCGGCTAAACCAATCTCGCTAATTGGATCTAAAGAAGTAGGATCCGCGTTAATCTGCCTAACTACCTCTTGTTTTTCAGCTAAGGAATCCCCTCTAGCCACTAACGCAGCTACTGCAGGTTTAATATTCACGATACAATTAAAAAAGAATATTGCTAATGCTGTTTTATAGCGAAGCATATAGATTTCCATATTATATCCCGAGGTTGTTATAATTATAGAAAATAATTTGGTTAAAACAATTAGATATAGCAAGTTGTTGTAACGATTTAGATAGGAAACTTAATTATTTTCATTTAGAATTGTTGAACTAAATGTTATTAAGGGAGGTAAGGATAAGATGTCAACGAGTACAAATTTCAAAGGGCAACCTGTTGCTATCAATGGTACTTTCTTGCAACTGGGTGATAAAGCTAAAGAATTTACTCTAGTCGCTAACGATCTGGCAGAAACATCTTTGTCAGATTATCAAGGCAAACGAAAAATTCTTAATATATTTCCCAGTATTGATACCGGTGTCTGCGCTACCTCTGTTCGCAAATTCAACCAGTTAGCCAGCCAATTAGAAAACAGCGTTGTATTGTGTATCTCTGCCGATCTTCCTTTTGCACAGAGCCGGTTTTGTGGCGCTGAAGCGCTAGATAATGTAGTTACATTATCAATCTTTCGTGCGCCAAGCTTCAGTAAAGACTATGGTGTAGAAATATCTTCTGGGCCATTAAAAGGATTAACCGCTCGTGCAGTGGTTATTATCGATGAAAATGATAAAGTTATTTATAGTGAATTAGTTGATGAAATTACCCATGAACCCAACTATGATGCTGCTCTCAAAGCATTAAAATAGCGATAATAATACTAATGGAAATATGTTTTAATTAAGCTATTTGTGTAGCTTTAACTTGATAGCGATAAAACTTATCGCTATCTCGGTTTTGGTAACACTATATCACTCACCCTCATTCTCTTTTTTATGACTTAATCCATACTCCCGCAACTTATTGGCAATTGCTGTATGCGATACATTAAGCCGCTTTGCTAATTTACGCGTACTAGGATAATCTTGATAAAGTCGCGCTAATATTGAAGCTTCAAAATGTTTTATCAATTCATCTAACGTGCCATTTAATTGATCGGCGGAAAATAGAGAAATATCTTTTAGATCGGGCAAATTAATATCTTGCGGTGTTAATTCTCGTCCCGCCGACTGAATTAAAGCCTGATAGAGAACATTACGTAGCTGCCGTACGTTACCAGGCCAATGATAATTGGCAAGATAAGGCGCTAATTTAGGTGAAAATTTGGGTTTTTTAATACGTTGTTCCTGTGAAAATTGCCTGACAAATTCTTCCGTAAGCGGCATTATATCTGCTTGTCTTTCGCGCAGTGGAGGTAAGTTTACCGTTAATACGTGCAGGCGATAATAAAGATCTTGCCTGAATTGTCCCTTTTCAACTAATTCCAACAAATTTTTTTGTGTTGCGCAGATCACTCTGACATCAACTTTAACCTCTTGATCTTCACCTACCCGACGAAAGGTACCATCGTTTAAGAAACGTAACAATTTGATCTGCATTTGTGGTGACATTTCGCCAATTTCATCTAATAAAACAGTACCCCCATTGGCTTGCTCAAAAAAACCCTTTTTGGCCTCAATGGCATTGGGATAAGCCCCTGCTGCGTAACCAAATAGTTCACTTTCGACTACATCCACTGGCATCGATGCACAATTCAATCCTAAGAAAGGTTTATCGCCTCTCATGCTCTGCAAGTGACACGCTTTAGCTAAAATATCTTTACCCGTACCTGTTTCACCAACCAATAGTAATGGTTCATCAAGTAGGGCTATTTTTTTTAAATGTTCAACTAACAGAATCATTTTAGGACTGACCGCGATGATGTGAGCAAAACTATCTGTTTTTTCCTTTTCATTTGCTTGAGATTGCTGCTCTGCAGGCAATGCCTTTAGTAGAATAATAGCGCCTGCATTTTCAGTCGAACCTGTGGCTTTATGGTTGTTAATAGGCGTAACCTGAAGCAGATATTTATTACCCTTGATCATCACTCGTTCAGAATAAGATTGTAAATTATTTTGTTCTAGTAATTTTGCCAAATGCTGATGATTGATTAGCTGATTAAATTTTTTTTCTTTTAACTGGTTATTATGAATAGCAAACAACTTTAACATCGCAGAATTGGCTAATTCGATATTCGCTTTGGCATTAACCGAAAAAATAGGATCAGGAAAAGTATTTAATAAAGTCAATAATAGCTCTTTTTCATGCTCAGAAGGCACAAAAGAGACTGTCTTGACATCTTTTACACCGTGAATACGCCGAATTTCAGTCATTAACTGTTGAAACGTCATGGTGTCGACTTGAGCAAATTTGAGATAAATATTACGATTTGGTGAAATCTCCACTCCTTCAAGGTCAATGTTTTGTAAAACAAGTAAATCAAGTAATTCACGTGTTAGCCCCATTCGATCTTGGCAAATCACTTCTAATCGCATCGCTGAGAACCTTATATCGATATTATTCACTATTTAAATAGTTAAGTACGCATTTTTATTTAATAAGCTACCATGGAAAATATGTTATCGCATCCACACTAATACAAGAAATCATAAACAGATAAGCACTAATTATTGCTCACACCATTTAGCTAACACGGAAGATAATTAAAGAATGACCCATTAAGCTGAATAGTGGATTGGTTAAACATTTTTATGCTCAACACTCTTTGGCATAATATTTTTTAATTGGCTGAATAATTGACGACGAAAATCAGCCAATTTAGGTTTATCATCCATCCAGGGTAAAGGACGGCATAACTCCATCGTTTTAATACCTAACCGAGCCGTGAGTAAACCGGCACCAATTCCCTGCGCGGCTCGAGTAGAGAGTCTGGCCATAATATCTTGCGATAACCAATCCATACCAATTTCACGCACCAACTCACTTGCCCCAGCAAAAGCAATATTCAGTAATACCATTTTGAATAATCTAATACGGCTATAATAACCCAGTTCAATACCATAAATAGCAGCAATGCGATTAATTAATCGTATATTGCGCCAGGCAATAAATGCCATGTCGACAATGGCCAATGGACTAACGGCAATCATTAACGCCGATTCAGCGGATGAGCGATTGATCTCTTTTCTAGCTTGCTCATCTAAAATAGGTTGCACTAATTGACTATAAAGAGTCACAATTTCTTTATCATTATGACTATCATGGATGGCTTTTTGCCAACGCTTCATCGCCGGATGATCTAAGCCAATCGCTGATTGTTGGCCTAGCTTTTGACAAAATTAACGCCCACCATGCATACCATAACTTTGTAAAAATGCTTTGGCCTGGATGCGTTCTTGACTACGTTCTTTTAAATAATAAAGTCGCCGCCATTCCGTTATTATGCTGCCAACAGCGGCAATAATAATTAAGCCACCTGCTGCGATAAAAGCTAGAGAAACCCAATTTTGCTTTATCCACGCTTGATAGATCCATTGAGCTGTCTGGGCAAAGAGACTAATGACAATTAAACTTAAGGCAATAATCAGTAGTTTACGCCAAAAACTATAGCGCGGTTTGAGTGCAGCATTAACCAGTGACTCAATTTCGCCTTCTCGCTCCTCATGTTCTGTTTGGTAACTGCTAGCTGCAAATTGTTCAGATATTAATTTATCAAATACTTTGGCTTTTTTTAACTTTGGTTTTTTGTTAGATGGCAGAGAGTCATCAAAATCGATGCGGGATTTTAGCGGTTTACTCATTTCAATTTATCTCCGAGTAAAAATTCTAAAGCACTATCCAATCGAATATGAGCAACTGGCTGATCAAGCGCTGTTTCGCAAGGCCGAAAAGATTCAAAATCAAAGCCTTGCTTTAACCAAAAATCAACATTAGGCAAACGCCTTGGTACTTCACCTGGGAAAAAGGTCATTAATTGACCATCACTTAATCTATGTCCCTTTAGTGCGGGTAACTGCTCACCCTTATATTCAATCATGCCATTTTCCGTCGCCTGGATTGAAGCCAGCGCGATACAATCTAAGCTGATCCCTTCAAAAGCTGCATTTTGCCAGGCCGCACGAACTAATTGCTGGAGCAATGAGACTAAATTAGCCTGTTGATCATGGGTTATATGATCAACTTTGCTTGCAGCAAAAAGTAATTTATCAATACGAGGTGAGAATATTCGCCGCAATAATGTCCTTTTACCATAGTGAAAGCTACGCATAATTTGGGTCAACGCGTTCTGCATATCATTAAATGCTGTCGAACCACTATTTAACGCAGTTAAACAGTCAACTAAGACAATTTGCCGATCAAAATGTTGAAAGTATTCTTTATAAAAAGGCTTGATAATTTTCTGGCAATAATAGTTATAACGCTGTTGCAACATACCAATATTAGACTGTTTGTCCGCTTGCTTTAATTTCTGTTCATCCGTGGTATCAATATTAAGCCAAGGAAAAAACTGCAATACAGGTGCCCCGGCAAGATCACCAGGTAAAATAAATCGCCCGGGTTGAATAAAATAGAGTCCCTGTTGTTTACAAAAAACCAAATAATCGGTATAAGCCTGGGCAACATTGGCTAATAATTTCTCATCAGCCGGCGCAAAAGGGTCGCATTGCTGGCAAAGTTGCAACCATTTCTGTGCCCCTTCGTTGTTACGGCCTTTTAACAGCTGTTGCATTTGCCGTGACCAACTAAAATAGTCCTGAGTTAACATAGGTAGATCCAGTAACCATTCACCTGGATAGTCAATAATTTCAATATATAAATTAGAGGTCTCTTTAACGTGGCGTAGCAAACTGCGTTGTGATCGATAACGCAGTTGTAAACATATTTCACTGATCCCACTAGTAGGAATCGGCCATTGAGGAGGAGAATGATACAATGCCGCTATACCTTCGTCATAAGCAAAACGAGGAATATTAAAATGTTTTTGCGGGATCCGTTTTGCACCTAATAGACGACCCTCTCTTGCGGCGGAAAATAGGGGTAAACGCGCGCCACTGTGCACATGCAGTAACTGATTAACTAGTGACGTGATAAATGCCGTTTTACCACTACGGCTAAGCCCGGTAACCGCTATACGAACATGACGATCTACACTACGATTGACAAGTTCACTAAGCTCACTTCGCAATCTTTTCATATTTCTCCCACAACAAATTACGCACAAGTTTAGCAATGCCTAGACGTAGCAATGGCTGCATAGCTATTAACATAAACCATCGCAAAGGTTTTCGGCTAATATATTTTAACATTAGACCGATTATTCCAGCTGGCGCGTAATGAATAGCCATAATTATGGCTATTCTTGCCATCTTTTTGCTCAAAAGCTTAAATTTTTGCCTGCACAACATCATATTACTCGGCTAAAACATAGGATAATTTTAATTGATAAGAAAAATGATTTTACGGTAGAGCATAATTTACTCTACCGCAGTTTGCCAAATAGTTATAATTTATTGATGCGACTATCAATACTAAAACTATCAGAAGTGATATAGCGTTCCATCTGGCGCAGTTTTTTTTCACCGGCCTTCAATTGCTGATCAATTTCATTTAGTAACTTAGTTACTTTAACACTAGTATCCGTTTCATCCTCATAACCTATCGGTGCAGGTTCAATAAAAAACCACATTAACAGATAAATAACGATAGTGATGGCAAAAAATCCCAAAAATAATGCCACAACTGCCAGTGCCCGAACTAAATTCACCGGTAAATCAAAGTAATGCGCCAGTCCTGCGCAAACACCACCAATCATACGCTGATCAGTAAGTCGATAAAGTTTTCTCTCGCCCATTTTTGCCATTATCGTTGCCTCCAATTTGGATGTTCTGCATCCAGAATATCTTCTAGCGCTTTGATCCGTTGCTGCATGCGTTGTGCTCGCTCGGCTAACTGTGTTAGTCGCTGGATCTCATTCTGCGTTAATTGACTATGGCTAACACCTTTTTTACCATAGTGGCACCATAACCAAATAGGTAGAATAAAGATAACAAAGATCAATAAAACTAACCCAATAAATATAGAGCCCATCACATTTCCTTATTCATCATTAATTTTAACTACCAATAGATTACTCTTCTTTGTTCAGTTTAGCTTTCAACGCAGCCAATTGCTCACTGATTTCATCATCAGCTTTCAATTCAGCAAACTGCTGCTCTAAAGATTTTTGTTTACCTAAATGATAACTTTGTGCTTCACTTTCCATATGATCAATTCGCTGCTCAAACTGCTCAAACCGCGCAAGCGCTTCATCCAGCTTACCACTATCTAACTGCCGACGCACATCACGACTCGATTGTGCAGCTTGATGTCTTAATACCATAGTTTGCTGCTTTGCCCGTGTTTCCGTCAATTTTTGCTCTAATTCGGCAATCTCACCTTTCATTCGCACTAAAGTTTCATCAACCATGATTAACTCACTTTTTAGTGTATCAACCAGGGTAGCCACTTTTTGCTTTTCAATTAATGCAGCACGAGCTAAATCTTCTTTATCCTTAACGAGCGCCAATTCTGCTTTTTCCTGCCATTGCATAATTTGCTTTTCACCACTGGCAATACGACGTTCTAATCCTTTTTGCTCTGCTAAAGTGCGTGCTGATATTGAACGGGACTCAACTAACATATCTTCCATTTCTTGGATCATTAAGCGGATCATTTTCTGTGGATCTTCTGCTTTATCTAATAGAGAAGCAACATTAGCATTAATGATATCTGCGAAACGTGTAAAAATGCCCATCGATAAATTCCTCAATTTATATTGAATGATTGATTTGTCATTTATTTTTAACTTTAGTTATTGATAAACAATATTCGTGCCAACTTTATAAATTAATATAACAACATGAAATACAACTGTTTTTATTTTTTATCTTTTACATAACTTTTCGCTATAATTTGCATATTAATTAAAATGACTAATAAATGGCTAAAATGACCACAGAAAACTCTATTGATAATATTCTTGGCACTGCTGATAATTTCCTAGAAATACTGGAGCAAACTTCTGCCCTTGCCAAACTGAGTAAACCGGTTTTAGTTACTGGAGAGCGTGGGACAGGTAAGGAGCTGATTGCTAATCGCCTTCATTACCTGTCACCCCGTTGGCAAGAACCCTTTATTTCCCTTAATTGCAGTGCACTTAATGATAATTTGTTAGATTCCGAATTATTTGGCCATGAAGCTGGCGCATTTACGGGGGCACAAAAAAGACATTTAGGCCGCTTTGAGCGCGCGGATCGTGGCACACTTTTTCTTGACGAACTGGCAACCGCCCCCATGATTGTGCAAGAAAAATTATTGCGCGTGATCGAATATGGCCAACTAGAACGGGTCGGTGGTAGCCAAAGTCTTAAAGTCAATGTTAGGCTTATTTGCGCGACCAATGCTAACTTACCTCAATTAGCTAGCAAAGGCTTATTTCGTGCCGATCTACTTGACCGCCTGGCCTTTGATGTTATCCATATTCCGCCATTGCGTGAGCGATTAGCAGATATTATGTTACTGGCCGAACATTTTGCTATTAATATGTGTCGCGAGCTCAATCTGCCTTTTTTTCCGGGATTTTCGATTAAAGCGCAAAAAAATTTGTTAATTTATTCTTGGCCAGGCAATGTGCGTGAATTAAAGAATGTTATTGAACGTTCTGTCTATCGACATCGCAATAGTACTGAACCACTAGATTTGATTGTCTTCGATCCTTTTGCTAATGGGCCAATAAAAGCGGCGGTAATAGAAGAAAATAATCGTCTGCCTGAACTTCCGATTAATTTAAAACACTGGCAGCATACAGCGGAAAAAATTTTGCTCGAACAAGCATTACAAATAAGTCAGTATAATCAGCGGCTAGCCGCACAACAATTAAAATTAACCTATCATCAATTAAGAGGATTACTGAAAAAGCATAACTTGCCCGATAACCAAAATATAAATAAGAATAAATAATTAAAAAAAGAGCCAGCACCCGATGCTGGCAAGAAAATTGAAAACATTATAGAAGCAATGTGAGCAATGTCGTGTCTACCGTAAATTAAGGCTACGACTTGACGATAACCTGTTTAGCAGACGGGTTGATAATAATAGTTATCAATAACATTAGCAAAGTACTTTGTTGAGAATTTTTCTCAATAAATAACTAATAATTTTATCAACTCTATTTTGTTGCCTAGCCGGAGTTAAGCTACAATAAAGCCATTCGCACTTATAATAGGTTTTTATATGCGGTACCTAATTTTATGGATTATTTAAATAAATGTAGGGACAATAAATGCATTAGCAGACACCCTTCCACCACAAATTCGTCAAACCAGTTTTATTTATTGTGTTAATGGCATTGTCACTACATTTAATCCTCAAATTGCCAGCACGGGGCTAATTATTGATCCACTTGCCGCTCAACTTTACGATCGGTTATTAGAAGTTAATCCCTTTACTTACAAACTAAATTCCGAACTTGCCTCACATTGGAAATCATTTGATAAAGGCGCTACTTATCGATTCTATTTAAAACGCAATATTCCATTTCAAACGACGGATTGGTTTACACCGACCCGAACGCTCAATGCCGATGACGTTGTGTTTAGTTTTTCCCGTATGTTTGATAAAAACCATCCTTATCATTATGTCGGTGGTGGCAACTATCCTTATTTCGATAGCCTACAATTAGCTAACAATATCCGTAGTATTCGTAAGATCGATAATTACACGGTTGAATTTAAATTATATACACCTGATGCGTCATTTCTCTGGCATTTAGCTACTCGCTATGCCCCAATACTTTCACAGGAATATGCGCAATATCTCAATAAAATTAATCATAAAGAATTTATTGATTGGCAACCGGTTGGTACCGGTCCTTTCATGTTGGTAGGATATCAAACCGGTCAATTTATCAAACTTTCTCGCCATGATAATTATTGGAAAGGCAAACCTTTAATGAAGCAAGTTGTGATTTATCTTGGCGTCGGTGGTACAGGACGCATATCTAAATTATTAACTGGCGAATGCGATGTATTAGCCTACCCAGCAGCTAGTCAATTAAAGGTGTTACGTGAAGATGCCCGTTTACGGCTATCGATGCGAGCTGGCATGAATATCGCCTATCTAATTTTTAACACCAGCAATCCGCCTTTTGATCAATTAAAAGTTAGACAAGCTATTGCATATTCAATTAATAATGAAAGATTAATGCAATCTATCTATTATGGCACCGCTGAAACCGCAACTTCGGTGTTACCAAGAGCTTCATGGGCATATGATAATCAAATTAAAGTGAAAGATTATAATCCAGAAAAGGCCAAACAAATGCTGGAAGAGCTAGGCTTATCTGGTATGAAATTAGATCTTTTGGTGCCTGTGATTTCTCAATCATATAATCCGAGTCCATTAAAAACGGCAGAACTTATTCAGGCAGATCTCGCAAAAGTGGGCATTAAGATGGATATTCACCCTGTAGAAGGCAACCTATTAGAAAATAAACTTAATGATCGCAACTACGACATGGTTCTTGATGGTTGGTCAACGGATAGTAATGATCCAGATAGTTTTTTTCGCCCTCTACTCAGTTGCCCAGCAATTGAATCTCATACTAATTGGAGTAAATGGTGTAACCCTTACTTTGATGAGCTTTTACGCAAGGCGCTAGTAAGCCAAAGTATTTCATCGCGTATCAATTATTACCATCAAGCGCAATCATTATTGGCAAAAGAATTACCCGTATTACCGCTCGCTTATTCATTACATTTGCAGGCTTATCGGTATGATATCAAAGGGTTAGTTATTAGCGCCTTTGGGAATTCATCTTTTGCCGGGGTTTATCGTGATGAGTCTATTAAAACCCCATTGCCGGCGGATTCTTATTTTGATGATGCAGAAGGAGCTGCATGGTGATTATTTATGCATTAAGACGCTTATTACTTTTAATTATTACCTTATTTCTACTGACGCTGGTTAGTTTTAGTTTGAACTATTTTACTGCTGATGCTCCCTTAAGTGGACTTTCATTATGGGATGCCTATATTTTTTATTTAACCAGTTTGTTACATTGGAATTTTGGTTTTTCTAGTATTAATGGCCAGCCCATTAGCGATCAGCTAAATGCCACTTTTCCGGCCACTATGGAGTTGTGCTTTTTAGCGTTTATTTTAGCGTTAATAATCGGCATTCCCACCGGTATTATTGCTGGGGTTTGGCGAAATAAACCGATTGATTATATTATTAAAATTTTTACCCTAATCGGTTTTTCTATGCCAATTTTCGTGTTGGCTTTATTATTTATTCTGCTTTTTTCATTGAAGTTAGGCTGGTTTCCGGTCTCTGGACGAATTAATTTACTGTATGATCTTGAACCGGTTACGGGTTTTGCCCTAATCGATGTTTGGTTATCTGATTCAATCTATCGTAGTCAAATGTTTATCAATCTATTAGAGCATTTAATTTTACCCGTTATTACATTAGCCATTGCGCCAATTTCTGAAATGATACGTTTAATGAAAAATAGTACTGAAGCCGTTATGGGTGAAAATTATATTAAAGCAGCGGCAACTAGAGGACTATCCCGTATCACCATCATCAAACGCCATGTACTACACAATGCGCTTCCTCCCATTATTCCAAAGCTTGGTTTGCAATTTTCTACTATGATCACACTAGCAATGATCACTGAACTTGTCTTTAATTGGCCAGGATTAGGCCGTTGGTTAGTAACAGCCATTCGACAAAATGATTACTCAGCAATTTCTGCCGGCGTAATGATTATTGGTACCTTAGTTATTTTCGTTAATGTCATATCGGATATTTTAGGCGCTATGATGAACCCTTCTAAATATAAGGATGGGTATGTCTTCAGATAATTTTTATCGCGAACAAAAAATGCCATCGCCGCTCCGGGTCGTCTGGCGGTTTTTTTCTAATGATATTCTGGCAATGACGGGATTTTATGGTGTTGTTTTTCTCCTGGTTTTGACATTACTCGGCGACTACTTAGCCCCCTATACCATTAACCAACAATTTTTAGGCTACCAGCTACTACCGCCATCCTGGTCGCATTATGGCAATGTGGCATTTTTTTTGGGTACGGATGATCTTGGCCGTGATATTTTAAGTCGATTACTTATCGGTACCGCATCTACCTTCGGCTCTGCACTTGTGATCACCATTAGTACGACACTGCTTGGATTAGTATTAGGTTGCTTAGCTGGCATTACCCATGGGTTAAAATCAGCGATTTTAAATCATGTATTAGATACCCTATTATCCATTCCCTCCCTGCTACTGGCGATTATTATTGTTGTTTTTGCTGGTTCAAGCCTTGAAAATGCAATGATAGCAATTTGGTTAGCCTTGCTACCAAGAATTGTTAGAACAATCTACAGCGCTGTACGCGATGAACTCGATACAGAGTATGTTCTTGCCGCTCGACTTGACGGTGCCTCAAATTTTTATATCCTTTGGTATACCGTATTACCCAATATTACGCCTATCTTGGTAACAGAAATTACTCGTACGCTCTCTATGGCCATTCTGGATATGGCTGCGTTAGGTTTTCTTGATTTAGGTGCCAGATTACCGACTGCGGAATGGGGCACCATGCTTGGTGATAGTTTAGAGTTAATTTATGTGGCGCCATGGACGGTTTTTCTTCCTGGGGCAGCCATTATGTTCAGCGTATTATTTGTTAACTTACTTGGTGATAGCTTACATCGCGCGATTAATGCTGGGGTGGAATAATGCCATTATTAGATATCCGTAACCTCACTATTGAATTTATGACTGCTAAAGGGCCAGTAAAAGCTGTCGATAACGTTTCTTTGCAGCTAAATGAAGGCGAAGTTCGCGGCTTAGCAGGCGAATCTGGTTCAGGTAAGAGCTTAATTGCTAAGGCTATTTGCGGCGTTACTAAAGATAATCTAAAAGTGACTGCCGATCGTTTTTATTTTCTTGATATTGATCTGCTAAAACTCACTGCACGGCAACGACGCAGAGTGATAGGTCATAATATTTCCATGATTTTTCAAGAACCTCAGTCCTGCTTAGATCCTGCTGAAAATATTGGTAAACAACTTATTCAATCAATTCCCCAATGGACTTTTAAAGGCCGTTGGTGGCAACGATTTAGCTGGCGTAGGCGACGAGCAATTGAATTGCTTCATCGTGTGGGTATTAAAGATCACAATGACATTATGTACAGCTACCCTTATGAACTGACAGAAGGTAAATGTCAGAAAGTGATGATAGCTATTGCGCTGGCAAACCAACCGCGACTACTCATTGCAGACGAACCCACCAATGCAATGGAATCGACGACTCAAGCGCAAATATTTCGCCTGCTTGATAGATTAAATCAAAACAATAATATGACAATTCTATTAATTAGTCATGATATGCAAATGATGAGCAAGCTGGTTGATCGTATTAGTGTACTCTATTGTGGCCAAACCGTTGAAAGTGCGACACCTGAAGAGTTATTGGTTCGCCCTCATCATCCCTATACCCAAGCCTTAATACGTGCTGTCCCCGATTTTGGCAGCCCACTCCCTCATAAAAGTCGACTAAATACACTACCTGGCGCGATTCCATCTTTAGAGCACTTACCCATCGGTTGCCGTCTTGGGCCGCGTTGTCCCTATGCACAAAAAACCTGTATTATAACACCGCCGCTACGCAGCATAAAAAATCGCGCCTTTGCCTGTCATTTTCCTCTTAACATGGAGGAAACATCATGACAACACCCTTACTAGCAGTAAAAAATCTGACTAAAACCTTCCGTTATCGCACCGGGTTATTTCAAACTCAACTACTAGAAGCCGTAAAACCGTTAAGTTTTAGCTTAAAATCTGGTGAAACTTTGGCGATTATCGGTGCTAACGGATCAGGTAAATCAACCCTTGCTCGCATGTTATCGGGTGTGATTGAACCCAGTGGGGGTGAAATCTTTATTAATGGCCAGCAACTTAACTTTGGCGATTATAGTTATCGTAGTCAACGCATACGCATGATATTTCAGGATCCCAGTACTTCTTTGACCCCTAGACAGCGTATCGGCCAAATTCTTGAGATCCCTTTAATTCTTAATACTTCGCTTGCCGTTCACGAACGTGAAGAACGCATAGAACAAACCCTCCGGCAAGTTGGGCTATTACCTGATCACGCTGGCTATTATCCGCATATGTTAGCAGCGGGTCAAAAACAGCGAGTTGCACTGGCGAGAGCGTTAATCCTGCAACCAGAGATTATTATTGCCGATGAGGCGCTGGCTTCATTAGATATGACAATGCGTTCTCAAATCATCAATTTAATGCTTGAATTACAAGAAAAACAAGGCATTTCCTATATTTATGTTACTCAACATCTTGGTATGATGAAACATATCAGCGATAAGGTGTTGGTAATGGATAATGGTGTTGTGGTCGAAAGAGGTAATACCGCCGAAGTGCTTGCTTCACCTTTACATGAAGTGACCCGACGCTTAATTGCTAGCCACTTTGGTGCACTTCTTTCTGCCGATGCCTGGCGACAAGATGTTATCTAGTATTAAGGCAGAAAAACTGATCGGATCAGCAAGGTAATGCAACATATTTTCTTCTGTCATGATAAACTCTCTGCCGTTTATCAAACAAATAATGCATAAATACTATCTACAATAGATAATTTATGCTGTGTATATTAGTTTTATTATTTAAAAATTTACAAGGATACGGCTTATGGGCTTTATGAGCGGCAAGCGCATTCTGATCACTGGTTTAGCCAGTAAACTATCTATTGCTCACGGTATTGCACAAGCAATGCACCAACAAGGCGCTGAACTGGCCTTCAGTTATCAAGGCGATAAACTGAAATTTCGCGTGGAAGAGATGGCAAACAGCTTTGGCTCTAGTATTGTTTTGCCATGTGATGTCGCCTCCGATGAAAGTATCACGGCATTATTTGCCGAGCTGGCGAAAGTATGGCCCAAATTTGATGGTTTTGTTCATTCAATCGCCTATGCACCAGCCGATCAACTTGACGGTGATTATGTTAATGCGGTTACCCGCGAAGGATCCCGCATTGCCCACGATATTAGTTCATATAGCTTTGTTGCGTTAGCAAAAGCTTGCCGAAGTATGTTAAAGCCTAATTCTGCTCTAGTTACCCTAACCTATTTGGGCGCTGAGCGCGCGATCCCCAACTATAATATTATGGGATTAGCAAAAGCCTCTCTGGAGGCAAATGTTCGTTATATGGCTAACGCAATGGGGCCTGAAGCTATTCGCGTTAATGGTATTTCTGCCGGCCCAATCCGCACATTGGCGGCATCGGGCATTAAAGATTTTCGTAAAATGCTATCGCATTGTGAATCAGTAACCCCTATTCGCCGTACAGTGACGACTGAAGATGTTGGCAATTGTGCCGCTTTTCTCTGTTCTGATTTATCGGCGGGCGTTACCGGTGAGATTATACATGTTGACGGTGGATTCAGTATCGCTGCAATGAATGAACTGGAATTAAAAGCCTAATTAGGATAATTAGCCCGCCAATAAATTAATATACCTAGCGTAATATATTGGCTTATCAACGATATCATTTAAAGGCGGGCTGCCATTGTTAGTGAAATAAATTAATCATGACTAGTGAGATAATTTACCATTAGATCGGTGATGATATTGGTTTTTGCGCTATAACTCATCAAGTTTTCTGGCGTTAACGTGGTTATATCGATGACCCTGGGTAACATTGATGTCACAATACTTGATTTTGTTAAACCTTGAATATCCGGCTCACGCTCAATTAAACGTAACCCCTCAGCCATGGTAGCAAAGCAAGCTTTCAGATTATTTTGTATTTTCTCAGATGTAATAGTATTAATTTTGTCGTCCATTAAATGTTTAAATTCCTCTTGTGCAACGACCTGGTCTAATTGCTGCACTGCCTCTGGCGCACTTTTATCCATTGGCATAATTTTATCTAATTCATCCATTGTGACTTTGGGAAAAAATTCACCTAAATAGGTTTTTACCATCCAGGCCAACGCAATGGGTTCAGATTGTAATTCTGGCGTACTAAATGCCTTAATCAGTTTGTTATTATCATCTTTATTGTATATTGTTTTATTCGGCTCTCCCCTAAAAATACCTTCAACATGCTTGTTGTTGATATGTTGATTTAAATTGGCACAAATTTCCCCAATACCGGTGTGCATTGCTTCTTCTACACACGCTTTTTCTACACACGCTTTAGCAACTTCAGCAATTTTAGTTGCTGCGACTTTATTCTGATCAACACTGTCATTGGTTGAGGAAACATTTTTCTGCCAAAAAGTAGACATACTAAATTTGAAAAAATCATTGAAGCCAGTTTTCTGTTGTTTTTCATTTAAAATAGTACTTTCTGATTTTACTGAAGTTGAGCGTGCCAACTCTGGCGCACTTTGGTTGGTTAAAGTCATTCCATCTGACGATAATGAACTCACCTTACGTAATTCAACGGGAAATTTTAGCGGTTGGGATGAATAGCTGAATGCATCCCTTGATTTCCAGTCACATTCACTAGAACTATTTTTTACTCCAGTAAAATTATTTACCAAACTCGTTACTGTATTGATAAAATTATTAAAGCTTCTTTGAATTGTTGATATTACCGAGGTTGCTTCTGTCCATGATGGTTCCGTATTGTTGGTGTTGGAAAAACTATCTAAACGCATGTTAACTCCATTATTTATTTTATATATTTGCACCGACAAGTTTAAATATAATTAAATAACACCAATACCAAAATTACATTTATTTACTTAATAGTTATTAGCGACATATTTTGCCATTAAGTTAGAAAATTCACTTTGTTTATCCCTCATGAAATTGAGTTCAGCAATAGGATCTGCAGATTTTGCTATAAAGGCGGTTAACATTGAGCCAATGATACTATCCTTGGTTAAAGTTGAGTTTATGATTATTTTTTTATCATCTTTATGTTCGTGTACCTCTAATCCATTATCTAATAATTTTTTATCTACGTTTAATTTTTTAGTTAATGATACCTTAGCCAAATCAAATTCTTTAGATAGATTAAATTCTTTAGCTGAAATTAAATTTTTTTCCAATAATTTTTTAGCTGTCTCTAATTTTCCGGCTGCATTTAAGGTTTCTTTTATGGCAACAAAACAATTTTTTATGTTTTCTCTTGTTATATTACATTCTATTTGATTAATTTTATTATCAAGTATGTCCTTAAATTCAGCTTGATTGTTACTGTCATTAAATTCTTTAATAGTTATCTTAGGTAAACTTTCAGCTATATAGTGTTTTATCATCCACGCCAATCCGATAGGATCTGAATAACATTTATCGCTATTAAATACCTCAACCAATTGCTTCGGACTATTTTTATCGTACGTTGCTTTAGCGGGTTCTTTTCTAAAAAGACCGTCAACTTCACCGTTATTTATCTGTTTATTTAACGCATTACAAATTCCTTCAATATTAACCCGCATAGCATCAGTGACCAATTTATCTTTCGATATTACCACTGATTCATTTTTCGCGCCAAATAGCGCATTCCATATAGAGCTTGTCAGACGAGTAATAAAAGATCTTGGTGGAGCAAACGTTTGTTCTGCCAATCGCGTTATCTTCTTCCGTTCATTATTGAGCTCCACTTCGGTAAAAACCTTCTTTTCAATAGGAGATAAATTATTTGGCTTAGATAAATTTATCTCTTTTTTGCTATTCAAATGCTCCATTTCTGCCTCTCGGGTATAATTGTCAATTTCTTCATAAATAGGCTCATCTCCAACAATGCTGCCATCAACCGCTTCATAAATGTGGGCTTCTTCTCCAGCAGCATTGTCAATTTCGTCATAAATATGGGCTTGTTCTCCTACCGTAGCATATCTTTGCGCATCATAATAAACTTCACCATTATTGAGCGCATCGCCAATAACACTATAAGGAGCTTGATTATTGATAAATTTTTGTTTTGCAATGTCATCATTAGGAATATGATAAATAGGCTCCTTTTCTCTAATTCCATCAAAAGGCACAGAATATAAATTTGCACTTGGCAATTCTCCTTGTTGTAACCCGTTTTCTGCATTTTTTGCAGTAATAAAAGCATTGTGTAAATGGGTATCAAGAAAGACAGAAAAATTGGGCAGCATGGAAATTATGTTTTTTTCGCAGCCTAATCCACCATTATTAAATTTTATGTTATTGGCGAGACGTTGAGCGCTATTGTTAATACTGTTAATCTCTTTAGAAACCGGATATAAATTAATCACGATAAACTCTCTATCCGGATTTAGTTTTTTATATGATGTTAACGAAATTGGCATCGTGGCATGGTTATAACTCATTGTGACTCCCTATTGATTATTATCTATTTCCAATAATAATTATAAATTAGCCAGTAAAAATAAATATCAAATTACGTTCAAATAGTCATAACCAGAGCGACTTTATATATAAAAACGAATTATATTTAATTAAACATTCAATAATATAAAAAATATTTTTATATTACTTGAAGGATAAATATATTTCTTATTTAAATAATAAATAATATTAATTTAATCTAACCACCTATAAATTTGACAAATTTTCAAACTACTTCCATATTTAGAGATGGTTAAATTAATATACTCTAGGGTGTTAAGGTTATTAAAATGTCAGCCATATTCAATAAGTTATTAGCATTCTTTTCAATAGGAGCACGCATGGGTTACTATGAAATCAAAAAAAGTAGTAAAAGCACTGAGCAACCATACTACTTTGTGTTAAAAGCCGCTAATCATGAAGTTATTGCCACCAGTGAGATGTATAAAACTAAAGCCGCTGTACAAAAAGGGATTGCTTCAGTACAAAAAAATGGCCCAACCAAACAAGTTAAAGATCTCACTAGCGAAACCTAAGCGACTCATTATTTATCTAAAAGCTGCAGATATTGGCAGCTTTTCCATTTAGCGCCTTTCTATTATTCTCCTTAGCCAAGATAAAAATAAAGTAATAAAATTTTTAGCAACTGCTATGCTGTTATTTTAACAGCAATAAACCCTATTAAATCCAAAGGAATGTCACCATGAAACTCTATTATTCTGCCGGCACTTGTTCACTTGCCCCTCACATTGTATTAAGAGAAACTGGCTTAGATTTTAGTATCGAGCGGGTTGATTTAAAGAAAAAATGTACCGAGAAAGAAGCGGATTTTTATACTATTAATCCTAAAGGCCAGGTACCGGTATTACAGTTAGATAACCATGATATTTTGACGGAAAATGCGATTATTTTACAATATATTGCCGATCAAGCCGCAGGATTAAATGATAAATTAATCGCACCCATGGGCAGCTTGCAACGTTATCATCAGCTAGAATTAGTTAACTATATTGCAACGGAATTACATAAAGGTTTTAGTCCGCTATTTTCTCCTTTAACGCCAGATAATTACCGCGAGATAGTGATAAAATCCTTGATCACAAAATTCAGCTATATGGAAAATTTGTTGGTTAAGCGGAAATTTATCTGCGGTGAACACTTTACAATTGCTGATGCTTATCTTTTTACTATTTATCGTTGGGCTACAGCCGTTAATGTGGATCTTAGTCAATATCAACATCTAAAACAGTATATTGAAGAAAAAATTAGCCCACGTAAAAGTGTACAAGAAGCATTAACGGCAGAAGGTTTAATCTAAATTGGTTTTTTATTTTTTGCTCTTCAAGTTTACATTAATTCGAAGAGCAATATCATTCGATAACAGGGTTAATCAAGCTGTACTGCTTTAAAGTAATGAGTAGGATTTACCATCTTATCTTGTGCTGCAATCAGTTGTAATTCATATTGTTTCATTGCTTTGGTTTTTAACATCACTTCATAAACCGCAGCGGCGACGTGCTCTAATGCGCTAGATAACGATTTACCGTTTAATAAATTGACTAGCAATAAGCCACTGGTTAAATCGCCAACCCCAACCGGTTGCTGTTTACCAAAATCAATTAGGGGCCGACTAATATGCCAGCAATGCGCTTCGGTCACTAATAACATTTCAAAACAGTTGGTATGATAACCAGCACGACTAAGATGTTTTACTAAAATGGTTTTAGGGCCTTTTTGACACAATTCTCTCGCCGCTGATAGCGCTTGCTCCACATTAGTAATCGATTTTCCAACCAATGTTTCCAGCTCTAACAGGTTAGGCGCCATTATGTCGCAGATAGGTAAAGCTTCATTACATAAAAATTCAGCTACTCCCGGGGCCACAATACCGCCCTTTTCAGCATGCCCCATCACCGGATCACAGAAATACCAAGCAGCAGGATTTGTTATTTTGGTCTGTCTAACAATATCAACAATTGCTTTTCCTTGTTCAGCAGAACCAATATAGCCCGTCAGAACCGCATCACAATGTTTTAGTTTATGGATTTTAGCAATACCGTTAACAATATCCGTTAAATGTTCAGAGGACATGACACTACCTATCCATTGTAGATATTGTGTATGATTAGAAAATTGAACAGTATTCAGCGGCCAGACATCAATTCCCAGCCGTTGCATGGGAAAAACCGTGGCGCTATTACCCGCATGGCCGAAAACAACATGCGACTGAATTGAAAGAACGCTTTTCATATACCACTCATTTATTTTTATTTTTTAATAATCGTTGCTGTTATAAAATAAAATCATTACTAGCTAAATATGTAATTAACATGTTAGTAATTAATCTAATAAATTCCAATAAGTTGATCGCTACGTTGGATAAATCTTAATATGATTAAATTTATGCTGCGGTACACGCATTATTGCCAATTAACTAAACAGTAATGTTTTTTTCCACGCCTAATTAAAGAATAGCGACCAAATAGGCGATCTTCAGCAGTAAAAATATATTCAGGATCAACACATTTCTCGCCATTAATCGCCACCGCCTTTGAGCTTATCATCGTTCTTGCCTGGCCGCGTGAAGGAACCAATTTAGCCTCGACTAATGCCTGCTGTAAATCTGCCCCTGAATTTAATTTGATCATCGGCATGCCATCTTGCGCTAACTGGGCAAAATCTGCTGCGGTTAAAGCAGCAATGGTATCGGAAAATAGGCTTTCTGTGATCCGCTTAGCAGCCTGTAAGCCCTCATCGCCATGTACTAACTGGGTGACTTTTTCCGCTAATACATACTGCGCTCGCGGCGCTTTACCACTGTTTTGATCTTCTTCTTGCAATGCGTCAATTTCTTCAATTGGCATAAAAGTAAAAAATTTAAGAAAACGATAAACATCCGCATCGGCGGTATTCACCCAGAATTGATAAAACTTATATGGACTGGTTTTTTGCGGATCTAACCAAACTGCGCCCGCTTCCGTTTTGCCAAATTTAGTGCCATCAGATTTAGTAATTAGCGGTACCGTTAGACCAAAAACTTGTTTTTGAAATAGACGACGAGTCAGATCAATACCTGAAGTAATATTGCCCCATTGATCAGAGCCACCTATCTGTAATTCAACATTATGTTGATAGCAAAGGTTAGCAAAATCATAAGATTGCAGCAGATTATAGGAGAACTCAGTAAAAGAGATACCTGCATCATCGCGCTCAAGACGTTGTTTAACAGCTTCTTTATTAATCATTTGATTAACTGAAAAATGTTTGCCAATATCGCGCAAAAAGGTTAAGACATCCATTTGACCAAACCAGTCATAATTATTAACGACCTTAGCGCTATTGTTACCACAATCAAAATCAAGAAATGGCGAAACCTGTTGACGAATTTTTTCAACCCATTGCTGCACCGTTTCGCTAGTATTTAATTTACGTTCAGTGGCTTTAAAACTGGGATCGCCAATTAAACCTGTTGCCCCACCCACTAAAGCTACCGGTTGGTGTCCCATCTGCTGAAAACGCTTTAAACATAGCAAAGGAACTAAATGCCCTAAGTGCAAGCTATCAGCGGTTGGATCAAAACCACAATAGAGTGTCACAGATCCCTGGGATAGTTTCTCTATTAATGCCTTTTCATCCGTCAACTGGGCAATTAAACCCCGCTCTTGCAATTGTTCAATTAGGTTCTTGCTAACCATCAATAACTCCATCAATTTTTTTATTTCGTCAATTTTGTGGATAAATATAATATAAATAAGCGCAATAGAATAAAACGCTAGTCAAATAAGTGCCAGTTAAAAATCATTTTTTCCGATTAAGGCGCCAAGCGATCAATTTGCCAATGATCTTGTTGCCATTGATACAAAAATCGATCATGTAGCCGTTTAGTACCACCTTGCCAAAATTCAACACTGTTAAATCTGACGCGATATCCGCCCCAAAAACTAGGTAAAGGAATTTCACCATTTTTAAATTTTTGTTTTAATTCAAAAAATTTATTTTCTAATAGGCTTCTAGCCGAGATTTTTGCCGATTGCCGTGAAACCCAGGCCGCTATTTGACTATCTTTTGGTCGACTTTGAAAATATTTTATTACCTTAAGTGGAGAGAGTTTTTCTGCTTCACCCAGGAAACAAACCTGTCGCTCTAACTGATACCAGGGAAATAGCAAACTGACCTTATTGTTATGGGCAATATGTTGTGCCTTGCGACTCGATAAGTTGGTATAAAATATGAGTCCATCTTTATCATAATGCTTGAGTAATACAATTCGTTGATAGGGTTGTCCATCGCTATCTACCGTCGCAACACACATGGCTGTCGGATCGGCTAATTTTGCTTCATACGCCTGTTCTAACCAACGCTCGAATAAAACCAATGGCTCGTCAGTTAAATCCTTACGCCTTAAACCCCCTTGAGTATATTCCCGTCTTAAATTAGCAATATCCAACTGATTTTTTTCTGCCATTTTTTTGCCTCTGTCTTATTATGATGGATAGCATGTTATACATTATTGGCCGGGTAAATTGCGCCTAATATGGTTTCCTGGCTAGCACCAGTTACAGAGGGTAAATTGCCTGGCATACTCGATAAGGTACGAGCTGCTAACCACGCAAAGGCTAAAGCTTCCATATTATCACCACTCAAACCATATTTATCTGTCGTTGCCACCACAATATGGCTTAATAATTCGCTTAAGCTTGCCATAAGATAGCTATTTTTAGCGCCTCCACCACAAACCAATAAGCAATCGACCTGATCATAAAGTAAAACTTGATCAACAATTGAACGGATGGTTAATTGCGTTAATGTCGCCTGGACATCCTGTGCCGATAAACTTATGTAAGGTGTTAGATATTTTTGTAACCAAGCAGCATTAAAATATTCTCTACCCGTACTTTTTGGTGCTGGCCGCTTAAAATAAGGATCCGCTAACATATCAGCCAAAAGCAACTCATTAACCTGACCCGATCGCGCCCAATCGCCATTATTATCATAAGGTTTATTTAAATGTTGATTGGCCCAGATATCCAACAGCATATTTCCTGGTCCGGTATCATAGCCTTTAATTATTGAATTCCCAAATAAAGTAGTAAGATTTGCGATGCCGCCAATATTTAAAATAATGCGATTTTCATCTGGATGGCTAACTACCTTATGATGAAAAGCCGGTACTAAAGGAGCTCCTTGCCCACCATACGCCATATCCCTACGACGAAAATCGCCTACTACGGTGATGTTAGTTAACGCAACAATTCTATTATTATCGCCTAATTGCATAGTAAAAGGCTTTTGGCCAGTAGGTTGATGCCAAACGGTTTGCCCATGACACCCTATTGCGGTAATCTCTGTGGCCAGTAATGATTGCTGTTTCAATAGATAATTGATCGCATCAGCATATAACGTGCCGAGCTGATAATCAATTTCACCTATTGTTGCTAAAGTGACCGCTTGACCTTGACATATAGACAAGATTTGTTTTTTAATTCCATAGGAAAGGGAAAGGCAATCGCACCTAACTGAACCACATTTTGGTCATCAATTTCTGCCAAAACAACATCAACCCCATCGAGGCTTGTACCTGACATAACACCTATTGTGCGAACCTTAATGATAAAAACGTTTTTTCCGTAAATTTTCCCTCAACTCTCGCCATTGCTTATCATGTTCCTTCATAATTGCTTTTCTTTC
>UXGC01001391.1:0-24432 GCA_900480045.1 Eurytoma adleriae
TTCACCATAAATTGACCATAACTGGTCAATAAAGAAGGTAATTGACCATAAATTGACCAATTTATGATTAATTTTCTTTCGGGGTAGTAGTATTGTAATTTTTAGTCAACGAATAGTGATAATGCTTGTAGAATATAATAACAACTATATTATTGCTTATATGCTACACACACTTTTCGATAAAAATCACTGTATGGTTAAAAACTACCACACAAGATTGTAAAAATTACTCCAATACATAATTTTTACAATGTTTATATGGATATTTTTACTAAGTAAGTTACTTGATCCAAAGATTACTGTACACATAGTAATTTTTACAAAAGAATGAGAATTTTTTATCCAACCATCCTCCCCGTGTAAAATGTACTAAAAAATGTTTGCAAAATGTTCAAAACACTAACATACATTCAACAATAAAATTACATTACGAATATTTTAGCAGCTTTTTATTCCTTCTGGTGCAGATAAAAATTAAGCCTGAGCAACGACGTAAGCTTACCCGCTCCTCTGGTAGCTGAAGGAGTCCTCGGCCATGGTGACGTGCCTCTGGTCGCCGTAAGAACTGCCGGCGCCATTGTTCAGCGTGGTCATTTCGGCGCCGTCGACGCCCTCGTGGTACTCGCCCTGCTGGTCGTAGCCTCTGCCCTGGCCCTGGCCGGAGCCCGTGCCGCGTATCAGCTCCATGCACGGGCTGTTCTCCGGCCACAGGGCCTTCACGGTCTCCCACGCGACGTTCATCGTCGCGCCCAGCGACGGCACGAAAAATCCACGGAAATACGCCATCGTTCTATCGACAGCTCTGCATGCATAAAAAATTATTTTTATTAAAGAATGCGGTAAAAAATATTTTATTTTTTTATTACAATGAAATACTAGTTCAGTGACTTCCCGGCAGAACAACTTAACTTTCGATATATTTACTTTTTACGATTTATTCACTTTTGATAAAATTTTCACTAAAACTACATTTTGCATGTTTCTACAAATGAATATAAAAAAAACAGGACATAATAATACGCAAGGCGTATATGGGAGCATTTGGAGTTTAATTGTTATGCCGGTAATGAATTTATAAATTGGAACTAAATAATTATGCATTTTTCTGAGTCTAACAATAATTAATGGGTAAAATTTTGATATTTGAAGTGTATAATTATAATATAATCTCAATTAAAAAAAATGAAGTTAAGTCGTTATACCGACTAGTCATAGCATTAGAAAAAGGCAGATTTTTCTTTAAAGAATAATAAATACCCATTTGCAATTAGGCCTTTTATTAAAATAAACAAATTAACGAATGAAACTTGTAATATCACTTTCATATATTTAAAAAGACATTTAATTTAAAAAAATTACAAGTCTGGGACACGAAATATTTGAATACATATAAGTAGAAAAAGACGAGTATGGTCAGACTGTGATATTTCAATCTAATTTTATTAAATTTTTTCTTCATATCAAAGGACAAATCTTTTTTTAATTCAAGTGCCTTATCACTTTACTCTACTTCACTTTACTTTTTTCATGAAAAATCAAGTTTAATACGTTCAATTTAAATTCTTAATTGAATCTTAAACTCATGGGCATTGCCCTTGAATTTTTTTATAGAACCAAACCATCTATAATAAAAACACGTTCCAGTGCTCGCGACTCCTTGAGAAAAAACGTAATAACGAAAGCAGTTTCTGTATAGCTCAAACTTTTTCATATGGATTGACTATCGATTTTAGAAACTTATTGATGTTTTTAGGTATTGTAGCGTGGGAGAGTTAACATTGCTGTCGCAACTTGTTCCCCCGATAAGACACCTTTTTCCATTGCCGTTGAATATTGAATCTAATAGTTACCCTTATTCCATTGTAATTTATTCCTAACGACGAAACATCGAATTAATAATGACGCAACGCGAAAAGGTTCAACGGATAAAAAATTAATTAACAGGTTCAGTGAAAAGAAATTGGCCAAAAATAGCCTTTCTGTACGACATAATTAAATTTTAAGACACAATTTTTTCTTTAACTTTTTTATACCCGCTGAAAAGAACATTTTTCGTACAAATATGTACCACGTCGGACTGATCCTGTTAAAAAGAAAAAGGGTGTGAGAGGAAAATTTTTGAATTTAGCAGGACACGCAGTGTTTGTAAAGCGAGAGGGGATTGAGAGTGGCTCTCGAAAGGTTGGCGTCGTGGTAAAATGTGACATTTCTTTTATACTTTCTGAGCATCCCCTCTCGCGCAACACTTTCTGCCAATTCGAGGCCACGCGCGCGCAATGAGCCACTCGGGGATTCTTCAAAGCCGACTTTGTACGCGGCACTCAGTAATGAATACCCGAGAAGTGCGCCCTTGATAAATTACCCCAAGATTTTCTCGCGATCCCTCGCTAATTCAGCCGTTTAATAAATTCGTCCCATTAATTATTTTACCGAACACCTCGTTTAATTTTACGCACGAAATTGAGATATTCCTTGGGTAATACAGTAAGTCGCGCAGTGATTTATGGATTTTTCTAAACAGTAGTATAGATTTTGCGTATAGATTTATAGATTTTTTAGCGAACAAAAGCTCGAGCTTTTAGCGAATACAGATAAGACGAGTAACGATCCGGCGTCGTACTACTACTACTACTCGGCATCTCACACCCCCTTCGAGTAGTACGAGCCGCTCTCCGGGCATACGTCAATCGAATCCTAAACCCAGCAAATCGCACAAAACGGGTAATGCAAATTAAAGAAAAATATCGTCACTTACGGGATCTCGTGCTTCGCAGTAAATCGATCAGGCCGAGGTACTTGTGCTTGGCTTAGCTCGGCTTGGGGGAGAGGCGCTCGCTCGAGTTTCCCTCATGAACGGCGCGAGCTGCGACTTGGGGAGTCCGCCTGGTCAGACCCGGAGCATGGCTCGGCTCCCTTTCGTCGGTGTGTCTTCTGCTGGGCTCGGAGGCGGGGCGAGGAGGCTGCGCTGTGCGACACGTCCGGACCGAGAGCTACCGCTGAGGAGGAGGAGGACGGGGGGGATGGTCACTTCGGCCGCGGCATTCGCGAGGCCGTCGGTTACACGCTGGCTGCCGCGGATCGGAATGGCCCCGCGCGCAGCATCAGTGCACCGCCAGCATCCCCCCCGCGGCCCGATCGATGCCGGCCGAGGAGGCTCCCCTGCGCGCGCGCGCTACGGCGGATCTCCCCCAGCATCCCGGCCACCCCCTCCCGCGGCTCCGAATTCCGATCGCGTGCGATGCACCCCCTCCTACTTCGATTTTAAATTCACTCTCTCGTCGATGATTTTCTTCGATTTTTCAAGATTTCGACACCTTTTTTTTCTCTTTTCGGTCGATTGCTGTGGAAAATTAGAGATTTTTGTTACATTTTTAACTTAATGATTACAACATTTTCGGATAAATTTTAATTATTTGAACGTAATTATGTATTGTGCAGTACTGTATGTGGCTTACCTGTTGTTACAAAAATATTTTTAATGTACAACAAAGAAATGAATTTTTTTGGTAAAAATTTTAAGTAAGTTTCAAAATAACCGAGTAATATGCTCATGATTACATCATACATTTCTTATGTAAAAATTACAAACTGTGATACCTTTAATTATATCGTAACGCACTATTTACAACAAAATTAAAATTTTCTGATCTATAGTAAGGATCTATAAAGTACGGAAAAAGCTATTGTTAATTATGTTTTGCATTTCATTTAATTATGTTTTAATCTTATACCTGTTAATTTTATAGGGAAGAAACAATTACAATTTTAGTCAGTTTAAAGTATTTTGTTATATATTATTATAAAATACTTTCAAAAAACTCAAAATATCAATTGCTTTTTTTCTTTACAACAACCTCATTGAGCGAACACAATCTGCTTTGAATAATGTCAATGTTTGACACTTAACTTAAAATGATTGTACATAATCAGTAGTTACAAAAATTAACACTGGTTAATAAAACAATATTGACGAACGTTTTAATAAATAAAAAATTTCTTTATTTATCTCCTAACTTATTTTACACTTCACAATAATAATGAATGAATAATTAAGAATAAAATAGAATTCTTACTGCAACCCCGCAATAGGTTTCATTCAATCATTTTGTGTGCGACCGCTACTCTAAGCTTCGCGAATGAAACAATTTTTCTAATTACTTTTGAATTCCACGTTCTTTTGTTGAACAGAAAATTATTTTACGAGAAAACGAAGAACATAATAGTTAGAAGGTCGTTTAGGGCCTCTCGTCGACCGACAAATAAATCAAATAAATTAATTAATTAACGTGACATTTTCAACAACATAAATTTTACTCACCGCACCTTTGAACGCTTTATATTAACTATTTTACATATAGCACAATAAACAAATTTAAAATACAAAGTATACTTCGCAACGATTTGGCATGTTTCCCTTATTCTCTCTATATATATTTTAATTAAATATTTCATTCTGCGATCACTTAATTTTCACTTCTGACAAACGAAAGAATAAG
Organism: Eurytoma adleriae; assembly: GCA_900480045.1. NCBI lineage: Eukaryota > Metazoa > Arthropoda > Insecta > Hymenoptera > Eurytomidae > Eurytoma > Eurytoma adleriae. The sequence continues at coordinate 4,497 of UXGC01001391.1, forward strand.
AATTCCGAGAATTTGCTAATTAATTTTTTTTATGTATTGTCAGTCTTGTCTTCTTCATTTACCGCGGAGAAATTTTTTTTTATTAACGATAAGCGGTACAAAGAATGTTAACATAAATGCCAGTTAAACAGTTTGTATACCCGGAATATTTTTGTACATGTAGGTGAAACACCGGAAAAAGTGAAATAAAACGTAAAATCCTAAGACATTAAAATATTTAAAAGAATGGAATCAAAAGTATATTTGCAGTATCTTTTAAGAAAATGATAAATATTAACTTTTTTTGTCTTAGTGAACTTTTCAGTGACAATCAGAAAATTTCTATAATTTAATTTATAATTTATACAAGGTATCATTGGTCTTTTTATTTTGGGACATCCGAGGATGTCGTTTGAACAAGAACGTGAGATGAAGAAGAAAAACTTTTTTATCTCGTCCGTGCATGAGAAGAAAAAATAAAAACGCTTCCGACTCGGCAGAGACGTTCTTCTTTCGTACGCACTCACATGTTTTCTTTGTACAAGCGTGATATATAATATATATTTATATTTATATTAAACATACACTGAATAAAATACTCTGAATTTTCAATAAAGAAAGAAAAGACCTTATAGCAATATTGTACAAGCTTGAACAAAGCTGAATGCTCCGTTTCAAATTTTTTCAATTTTAAAGTTGAGAAGCTACTTTATCGACGCACGTGCTTTTGCAATTCGCTTAAATGCTCATTGATATTTTAAAGAAATTTTTTTCGTATCTAAAGTTTTCGATAATGTGGCGTAGAAGGAAAATTATTTTTCCTCGCAACAATTTAAATAATAACGAATTTTACACATAGAAAAGAAATCACTCATCGGTGATTAGTCATATTATCAAAAAAAAAAACTATTTGGTGACAACAATTTTCCTTTTAAACCATTTCCCATTGAAACAAGCCATCGGTTAACTGCAGATTGATTAATGCAACAATGCGTATTTAAATCAATAATAACATCCTAGAGTCGATAGAGCGGAGAGATAAGAGAAACTCATTAACTGCTCATTTCTCTGGGTACTACAGGAGCATCGGCAGTCGCTGTTGCATTCTCAACGGGTGGACTATTTTCTTGGGTCGATATCAACTCGGTACTTTTGGCGGCGGTTACTTGTTTTGGTTTAGCCTCTGCGCGGTTGACTTTTGAACTCTGGTCCACGAGATTTGGACTTGTTGCGGAATGTGTAGGAATACTAGAATGTGCAGGCACTGTCCGCTGACAAGAGTGAATCATCACTTCGGGTCCTCCACCATATGTATTTACAAAGAACTGCCAAAGTTCTTCAGGTATAGGACCGTAATCTGAGCCTACAGTAAATTTACAATCGTAATTAATAAGTCACTTTAAAATAAATAATGATTAATTAAATACACGGAGACAAGGCTTTCCAAAAATTACAATAGAAAATTTTAATATTCTCACTGACTGCATTATTTGTTTCTTGAAAAATATACTAGAAGCCATTAAAATTTTTCCGATAATAGCAGTCAATGAGGACATTACAATAACGTATTATAACTTGTAGATCTTTTTTCCCCGCGCGAATTTACGATAATAAAATTAGAGAAATACTAACCAACTTTCAAAATTGTTTGGCCAGCTTTATTTACAGAAATGGAACTATTATCAATCGGTCCTGGTGGTTGAGTTTCTTTATTTTTTACAAAGCTTTGCCATTGCCTGAACCATGACATCGCCAGAGCGTACAGTGCAGTTGGATTATCAGGACGATTAAGTTGATTGAAAACTTCTGATTCGTAAAGTCGGCGCTTCTCCATTGCCTCGTGTTTCTCTTCGCAAATGGGACACTCATATAAATGCGTACAAACTGGGCCGCCACCAAAGCTGTAAAATTGAAGAAATTTTAATTACGAATGCTTCTCAAAATATAGATTTTTTTACAGAATTTGTACTCACGTTTTGTATAAATACTCCCAAACTGTTTGCGACATAGGCGTGCAGATTTTACTTACAAACTTGGCTCTAACAGGATTGACGCCGCCGTGAGGGCACAAGAAATCAGAATTATCGATCGGTCCTGGCTCCGAAAAAGTGTTGAACCTATTGATCCATTGCCTCGAGACAAAGAAATTCAAGTCCGATGACTCCTTTGAAGACATTTTGCAAAGCTTAGCCGTTTTCTCGCGTATTTGCATCATTTCCTGAGAATTCTTTTGGTAAAACAGTACGTAAGCCCCGCAATTCTGCACTTGCTCGGACGAAACGGGGGTGACGCATTGATCATCAAACTCAAACCACTGTTCGGTGGAAGGATTGAGTGCGTAGCAAACGTAGTGACCACCACCTGCCGTTCCATGGTGGCAGATGACGGAAATGAGGTTGTAGGTGGTCACTTTGCTGATGCAGTCTTTGTGCAGGTAAGGACGCATGTCGAGGCCCTCGAGAGGAAATGAGACTGCGCTGGCGATCTTGGAGCTAAACATGAGCTCGTGCCGGAACCTCTTCAGGTGGATGCACAAGACCTCCGGGAGCTCCAGAACCTTAGAGAATTTGATGCCGTTGCGGAGCTTGTTGCACTTCTCGCAGCTGTACATGTTGTCGCCCTTGAGCTCGTCCGCGCTGAAGAAGGCCGAGAGGCAGTCGTGTAGACTGACCACCGGACCCCAGAGCCACGAGCGCACCCACTGTAATATCCAAGAAAACCAACCTGACTGGTTTGTCACATAAACAACGTCTGTACATGGACCTGCTTTTTGTGGTGTTAACGAGCCTTGGTGCAGCATGTCGATGTGATCCCGACTTGGAATAGGTAGCGACAGATCCTGGAAGGTTTCTATTCGAGTGGATATTCGGTCGCACGTCAGGCACTGCACGCTGCTCAGCAGTTTGCCGTCGAATATGTCGCTGATGATGCTCCGCGTCTTCGTTTGCTTTTTCGAGCGATGTTTCGCGGGCGAGCTTTGGGAGGACCTTGGCTGCTGCGAGTAAGGGACGTCGACCGTGCCCTTCTTTAGGCTGCGATTTGTGAACTTGCTCCTCAGCTTCTCGCTTTGGCTAACCCTTGAATACCTTCGCTTCGTACCGCGCTCGCCTTCATCACTGAGAGAACTTTGTTCGCTTACGCCGGAATCGCAAGTCTCGTATTCTCCGTCCGATTGACTTGAGCCTGTGCCATCGATTTCCGTTTCTTCTTCATCTGAAGAAGGCTCGCCAAGAGGTTTCAATCGTAATAAACCCTCCCGATCCTCTTCAATGTGCTCTTTTAATTCTTCGTGAAGTTGGTCCATAAAACACCTTAGGAACTCTTGCGTATCATGCTGATGGTATCCTGCCATTTAATAATTATATAAGCATATTGTGTTTAACTCATCCACAATCTACTAATTTAAAGACAAATATAAATTTACCTCTGAACATTGGATGTACTGTCCTTATACCAGTAAGTATAGCATGTGGAACTACAAATCCTCTTGTTTTTCTACTCCACATTTCCCTAATAAAGTTTAAATAACTCAAACTTAATCCTGGCTTACGATCTCTAGCAATATAAGTTAGCATGTGATCACAATCCAAAAAAAATTGTGTAAGTGGAGGCACATTTGATAATGCTTGCAGAGCAGAATTCATATAACAGGTATTGCCAATATTTTGTAAACCAACTAGTCCTCTTGGTCTTTCTGACAATTCTCTACTTTCATCCGAATCTGTACTTTCAGGAGAATCTTCTGTTTTATCAATAAAAGAATCTCCTCTTTCAGCATTGATCCTATTAACAGTATTAGTTTCTTCTACAAATCTGAAAAACAATAATTAAATTAGCCAACCATTAAATGAAAATTTTAATTTTTTAAGCTAATAAATTACATACTAAAACTTACTTTTTAACAAATTGTTGATGAAAATAATAGTTCTCTGGCTTGTTTTCTGCAACAGTATCACCCGAAAACTTACTATCAAAAACTTTTACATCCAGTTGACTTGGTGAAATGGTTCTTGATGGCACATGAACAGTTATCACTTCTGCATGACATAAACAACACCAAATCCTATTTGACTGTAAATTCATGTGTGCCGAATGTGTTGGAAATTCTCTGGAGTGAATTGTGCTGTGATCAAGGTGCTCCTCCGAGCAACCAACAAAATAACACTGAGGATATAAGCATAACCAAAGATGTGGACCCGTACTATCACAAGCAAGACATTTGTCAAAAGTTTCTTTTTGGGCGATGACATCTTCGACGATTGACAGGTCTCCAAAACTGCCAATGTGTGGGCAGTTTTTTGCACAGAGAGGCATTTTGGTTGGATGTCTGTAAAACAAGACAAAATTTTTATTTAAAATATCGATAGGTAGATCAGATATGTACTTTACACACTTTATTATTTTTTCAGATTAATATTGAATAAGCTGCAGTAAAAATAAAGGAGTTAACGCTCAAGCGGTCACAATACAGAAAAAGATTGACAGTAAGTACATTGATAAATAAACTAGGTTTTTTTAATAAAACAATATTTGTCTATTAAGTTTATTCAATTTAAAAAAAAAACATTTTAATTTCCATTTTTTATACATTAAACTTTTATATCTACTTTTTGTATACATACATATATATATATGTACAAGCAAATCTTCAAAGATTAAAGAAAAACTAAAATAGCCAATTACATAATTAATTACTTTTCAAGCAGTGCAGGTACTGCTACAATCCATAAGAGACTGACAATTTAGATTTAAAAATGTCTTCAGTAAGTAATATACTTTTTAATAATTATGAAGTTTATTAATAATTTGTGATTATTAATTATTACTACAATCCCTTTTTTTAATTATTGAAAAAAATAATATTTTATTAATAAATCTACCAAATACTAGAACAAAAGTGGTTTTAATATTATAATTAATAATTAACACATGTGAAGTTTATTATATAAAATAAGAAGATAAAAGAGAAAAATGCCAAAAATGACTCAACAAGTTAAAATCATCATCAAACTACGTACAAAGAAATATGTAAATATATACGGAAACATATTCTTTGTTATTATTCAAGCAGCGGCATACTTTGATTAGAAAGTTTTATTTCCAATAACAAAGCAATCATTTCTCTTTATCATCGCAAATAATAAATTTCAATTGGCATTGACATTGAACCAAAGAGATTTTAATGAGTGTTTTCGCTCAAGCAGGAGAAGCAGAAATTTTAGACACATTAAGAGCATGACTCTTGAGTACGCAGGAATGATGATAGAAAGTAAGGTCATGATGATCAGCTTTAATACTATATTGATCAGTGTCTCTGACCTGGCTCATCAAGCCTTTTAGCCGAGTGTGAATAGGGAAAAAAAGGGAGCACTCCGGATTGGCAGTGCCGCGGCGACACCGAAACAGATGGCCAAATATTCGGCCGTGGTCGGTACTCACCTGCTCGGACGATCCTCTCTATCGCCTTCCGCGAGGAATGCTCGAATAGGTGCTCTATTGTTCGCGACTGCGTGTATACGTGTCTCGCGCGCCTGATAATCGACGACGTTTTTACTTCGTCCTCTGTCTCTTTCGCTCGCGCGCGTACACCTCGGTTACATTCGAGCACTGGGAGCCTCGCGCATACTTTACGCTCGCGCTAGGGTCGCATCGTTGTTGATATTATTTATTGCTGTCCGAGAGGCTGCCTTCCCTCGCGCTAATCGAAAGCGAATTCTAACCTGCGCGCGCCATTCTCGCACTCGTCGAATACGTTGCACATTGCACTCGCGCTAAAGTAACGCACGGACGCGAATGCGCGATTAAAATTACCCAACGAAATCCGCTGATCACCAAAACGAATCGACTGCACTCTCTGCAGCGTGTACTGTGCCAGTGTGCGTACGACTGTGTGCCGAGGGTGTGTGCGTATGTTTGTGTGCTCCGACCGCTCCGAGAGTATAGTTCAAGCGAATATCAAAGCGAATTAAACAGGCAGGCGACTCTCGCGGCTACGTTCAGACCGCCCGCGTTGAACGATAATTTGAATGGCATATATAATAATATAACTTGCCTTGAGGCTTGATAACACTAACGATACATTTTTAGATTTTAGCATTTGATGTGAATTAGTAAATGTAGGAAATCTAAAAATGAATTATAATGAGAATTCATTGTACACTTTTCACGTTAAAATAAAGGCCAAAATAAAATTTATTTTTGTTTATTTTTATCGCGGTATTAAACAAAATTTTAATTTGACAGTATTTAACTGCGTATAGGAATTTCTTAAGTTACAATTACCAAAAAAGATTTTATGAATTTAATTATTGACAATATATTTATTGTATGTTTGTTTTAAAAAAATAATTAGAACAATGTAAAACAATTCTACAGTTCGTGTACCTATTATCCTATATTTAAATATTTGTAATTAAATATATTACAAAAATTAAATCGGTTAAGATAAGATCTAAAAAACTGAATATTGAATTTCATATTCCTTTTTTTAAATGATCAATTACTTCGAAAATTTGTTCAGCTTTTGACATTTTTGCAGTTTATTTTTTAACAGTCCTTGATCTAAGGATCTAACTTTATCGAAAAACCGCGAAATTCCGTGAAAGATGGTGATCCTGCAGGAAATCTGCAAAAAACCTGCAGGACATCCAGAATTTCCTGCAGGATTTTTCGGTAAACGTCTACAGATTATATACTTATAAAAGTATAAACATAATAAATAAATTTAATATACAGCTGCGCATCCATTGTGCAAAATGTTTAATATTTATGTATAATGTACTATTTATTTTTTTTATACATACATCCTCATTTTTTAAAGATTTTCTTATGATTTCCAAATAATATACACTGCAGACGTCTGATACGACCAATAATTCGCTGATTTCCCAAAGATAAATTATTTCGCTTAGGCTTAATATATTTTGTATATTTGTATATGTACAAAGATCACGTGTTATGTACAGTTTTTCCAAAACGTGAAAGAGTGAAAAACTGAAAAACCATTCATGACGAGTAAAAACTGTGCTATTCTAAAATCTAATTGGCTCCTTCGGGTGATGCGGTCAATCCAATCAATTATGACTTTTACACCTTTCACGTCAAAAGTTGTATTATGCGAGCATAAACATTTTCAGATAAACGATACGTATTGGAAATCCAAATATTAAACAGAATCGTTAAATACTTACTTATTTAGAATCCGATAAAATTTAAAGTAATTTAAAAGAAAGTCAAAAAAACCTTCAATTACCTAGCACGTGTTTCATGGGCGGAAAAGTGTCTTAGTGGACATGGCCGGGTATGTTTGGCTGTTTGCAGGCGGCGTCGTTGGGACGTGAGTTGAAAATTGCCGTGCAGGCCGTGCTCTCTTGCGTCAGCTGTGCGGAATCAGTCAAGATTGCACATGGATTGTTGACGATTTTTTTAATAGACCGTGAGATCCTAAGTAGGTTTTCATAATTGGAACTGATCTTCGAATTCCCTGTTGTGAGTTTTGAATAATTTTTTGCTATACGGCTTATGTAGTTTCACTGTTTTTCTACTTTCTGTCGTCTAACCTATAAACTTAACCAAGCTATACATTTTTACATATGTTTTAGACTAAAAATTATTAATTTATTAATACAACTAAATTTTATTTTAAATTCTGCGTTTATTTTAATGCATCTTTTTTGTCTTATATTTGTTATAATTTTTTAATTTTTGTGCAACACAAATAAATGAAAAATATATTATGTTGCTTTAAATATCGATTTGAAAAATATACAAAAATGAAAAATAGATTTCTTATTTTTAGGCAAAAATGGTGTTATCGTGTCGATTTTATAAAGAAAAATATCCAGAGGTGGAGGATGTTGTTATGGTCAATGTGCGGAGCATAGCAGAAATGGGTGCCTATGTGCACCTGTTGGAATATAATAATATAGAGGGCATGATTTTATTGTCTGAATTGTCCAGGAGACGTATTCGTTCTATAAATAAATTAATTAGGGTAGGCAAAACAGAACCTGTTGTTGTCATTCGAGTTGACAAAGAAAAAGGTATGTAACTGTTCATATAAAATAAAAAGTATTGCTTAAAGTATATTAAAAATTCTATTTTTTAATTTTTTCGTTTCATTTGTTTAAGGTTACATCGATCTGAGTAAAAGAAGAGTATCGGCAGAAGATGTTGAGAAGTGTACAGAACGATATGCAAAAGCGAAAGCAGTAAACTCTATTTTGAGACACGTAGCAGAATTATTACATTATGAAACTGATGAACAGCTAGAAGAACTTTATCAAAAGACAGCGTGGTATTTTGAAGACAAATATAAAAAGCAGAAAGCATCCGCTTATGACTTCTTCAAACAATCAGTATTGTAAATAAAATTGCATAAATCATAATTTATTTATTAATTTTAAAATTAATTAAAATTTTTACTTTTTCAGGGACCCATCCATTTTAGCAGAGTGTGATCTTGATGACCACACTAAAGAAGTCCTATTAAATAATATTAAGCGAAAATTAACTTCACAAGCTGTTAAAATAAGAGCAGATGTTGAAGTAGCTTGTTATGGATATGAAGGTATAGATGCTGTCAAAGCTGCACTAAAAGCTGGCTTAGCTTTATCCACAGAAGAACTACCCATCAAAATTAATTTAATAGCACCTCCATTATACGTCATGACAACTTCTACTCCAGAAAAAACTGATGGGTTAAAAGCTTTAAATGATGCCATTGAAGTAATTAAAGAAAAAATTGTATCAATGGGTGGTGTATTCAATGTACAAATGGCTGTAAGTAATTGTGGTTTTTATTTATTAAGCTATTGATTACAAATTGTTAAGTATGGTTAATAAAATTGTAAAAATTTTATTTACAGCCAAAAGTTGTTACTGCAACGGATGATGCAGAACTGGCCAAACAAATGGAAAGAGCAGAACTTGAAAATGCAGAAGTTGCTGGAGATGATGATGAGGAAGAAAATGAGGGTATGGGCAACTTCAGTGGAGGAGAAGGAAATGATGAAGAAAATGAGAAAGAAAATGAGTCTGGGGAGGAAGACTAAATCTTTCAATAACACATCGAACACATTTTTCAACAAGAGATTGAAATCGGTCAAAACAACAGACCATTTTCTTATTGCAATTACATTTTACAATGTATCTCATAATTTTACAAATAAATAAAAAAAAACTACAAATGTCTTCATAAGAAAGTTTATTTTAAAAGTAATAAAATTTAATATACTTTACAATAAAGTTGAAGAAAAAAATTTATTGCTTTATAATTTTTAAATGACCCAACATAAAACATTTAATTTTTCCAAATCAAATATTTTTTCTTGATTTAAGAGCATTTTATCAGTTTTGTAAACTTATATAAAAGCACAGAGGTTTTAAATAAATAAGCAGTTTAAATCTTTTTATTTTTTTTATTGAAATTAAAGTTTCATCTCAAATAAATTATTTAAAAGAAACTTATTCATTGGCAATTGTGACCTCAACCTCTACACCTGGCTCGATGCTGATGCTGGTAATTTTCTTCACAATCTCTGAAGGTGAATGAAGATCAATTACTCTTTTGTGTACTCGCATTTGGAAACGATCCCAAGTTTTTGATCCTTCACCACAAGGTGTTTTACGAGTTGTAATTCTTAAGATTTTTGTTGGTATTCTTACTGGTCCCTTTACCTTTAGTTTTTGCTTTTTAGCACTTCCAAGTAACTCTCCACACACTATAACATTAAAAAGAAAATTATTTAATTATATTCGTTGATTTAATAGAAAAATATCAATTTTAAAATTTCGTAATATAATACATACCTTTTTCCAGAGATCGTACATTGAGAGAAGTGAGTGTAATCCTAATACGATGTATTGGAGCAGCTTCGAGCCCAGGTTTTTCTGGGTTATCAGCCTTCAAACTTGCCTATAAATTACGAAATATTGTATTTGTTACATTAAGTTCTAAAACTCCACTATCACCATTTAAAAAAGGGAAAAAAGAAAATTTACAGTATGCTGCTAAGAAGTAAACATAACCACAAAGACTTGATTATTACTTTTATTTTTATTTTAAATAATAATAAAACTATATTTATTAAATTAAATTAATATAAATATTATAAATTGTGTTTACCATCTTTAAAATAAACCTCTGGTCGAGATAATCAATTAATTTCTATGAAATAATTGATCAGCGCTGAACCAGCAGGTTGCGCGTTGCAGTACACGTGCTTAAAAGAACAAATAAGGTTATGTTAGAACATAACTTCCGACATACATATATATATATATATACACACACACACACACACACACATTGATATTTTTTACAAATATTAATTTTATGTTATTTTCTCGTAATTCATCAACAATGATTATTAAAAATTTTGTAAATAATAAATAATTTCATAATTAATACTTAAAGTAAATTAATAGGTAAACTCTAAAAGTGTTTAAAGAAAAAAATTATTTATTTAGACTTCACAAAGGAGTGTGTAGACACAATTAAAAACAATGAATAATATTTTAAAATTTTTTTATTAGCATGGTAATAGTGGCAATAAAAATGACAGGATACAGTTTAGTCGTTAGCGATTGTAACTTCAACCTCTACACCGGGTTCAATACTGATACTTGTGATTTGTTTGACTATTTCAGATGGCGAGTATAGATCAATAACCCTTTTGTGAATGCGCATCTGAAAACGATCCCAAGTTTTTGAACCTTCACCACAAGGTGTTTTTCGTGTCGTAATCCTCAGGATCTTTGTAGGCATTCGCACGGGTCCCTTCACCTTCAGCTTCTGTTTCTTTCCTCTTTGAATCAGTTCTGAACACACTGTAAAATAAAATAACATTAAATTAATTTTCAATATAGAACGAAAATATTAACAATAATAAAAACAAGATGCTTACCTTTCTCAAGAGAACGAACGTTTCGAGAAGTTAAAGTGATTCTGATTCTGTGGATTGGTGCAGTCTCCTGGACTGGCTTCTCTGGGTTATCAACCTTCAAGCTGGCCTAAAAAATAATATGCTTTTGTAAAAAACCATGGGAAAAAATTGACACTGAGAAAATGAAGGCATTGAATGCCATTAAAAGTAAAAGTATTTTTTCTAGATATCGAGTTATTTATAAGCGTCCTTTAATATTTCGTTCCTAACCTATAAAAAAGAAGCCGCGTTAAAACGACGAAAATATGCAATATTTTATATAAATACAATATTATCAATTGATTACTGTAGCGTTAAACTAATTTTCTTACCATTGTAGACGTTTTTTTTTTTAATTCGAGCGTCGGAATCGAAAAATAATCTGTATCACCGTTGAACCAGTGTCATTACACGATGCCACATGGGACGAAATGGAAGAGCTCCGTGCGCGAAGTTGTGACTTCCGGTTAATTCGAAATCCCGTATTTTATATTTACTCCATAGGTATCCTAATGCATTTTTTGAGAGAAATGTTTAAACAATTCATGATATTTTTAATTAAACAATATTTTTTTAAATTGTTTTAATTTAAATTAAAAAATTATTGTTATTCAAAAAATACTTTTTAACATTTAGTACAAAATTTCTGTTGTTAAAAACGATTTTTTTAAATTTTGTATTAAATAGATTTTTACTTAATTAAAGAGTATGTAAAATAATCTAATTAATTAAATAAATATCGATAGGAAATGTTTATGGATAAAAGATTTTCATAAAAGATCTAATTAACTGAGCATTCCAACATGCATAACTACCATACAAAGGTTTTATAAATGGGTGCACTTTCATATGTATGTACATGTGCTTAATTTTTTACAAATTTTACAGAAATGTTATGTGATTATAATCGTTTTCAACAGGGTAGAGCAAAAATTTTTGACGAAAAACAAATATTCCTTGATTATAATTGGACAGGTATTGGTAATTGGTAATTGGTAATTGGTATAATTGGACAGGTATTGGTTAAAGAATAAAAATTTCTTAATAGTTACAAAAATTTATTTTAAAAAATGTTCAATCTTTATTTGTACAAAATTGATTCACAAACTATATCAAGCACAAATAAGATTCCAAATTACATTGAAAAAGGTGCTTGAATATAACAAGACAATAGTCCTTAGATATTGTACAAAAATTTTTTAATAAGAATGAGTATATATTAATTACGATTTACGTATTAGTAATAAGAGCGGTACTGATAAACAAATAGAAAAAACTTCATTGTACACATTTCTGCATGTTATAACAAAAACTTCATTTCTTAAAGGTGAATATACTTACAATAACTCATTTAAAATCTTTATACATTTACGTGCACCAATTTTAGTACACAATGAAATAATTACTTATTTTATCCACATTTCTTCTACTTAAAAATCACTCAGAAATGTTGCGATTTAACAATTAATTAATAATAAATAAATAATGAAGAAGTTATGTGAAGCAACCTTCAAATTAGCTAATAAAAATAGCGTTTTCATTTGTATTATCTACAAGCATTCCTTAATAAATTGTAAAGTTTTCAACTAATTGAATTATAAAATTAATATTACAAAAGAAACTTATTTATATTAGCTTATTCTTAAGTGCTTAGTCGACATGTTAAGTATAACATATCAGTTCTTATTTCAATGTATGTGGCACCTGAATTACGACTTCGATTCATATTTTTTTATGTCATTTTGTGTTTTTTTTTTGTAATTCTTTGATTACTTACAAATGTTCCTTCTTTAAGTCTGTCAATTTGAAAATTACCTACAATCACTTTTGATACAAATAACCAAACATAAGGTAGGTGTATAGGTTTATGTGCCTGTCTCTATTTGTGTGCTTTGGAGTTCAAATGAACATTAAAAATAAAATCGATTAAAAACTAAATTTATTTTTAATTTATTTAAATATTTAAATAAATTTATTTTTTATTTAAATTATTTAAATAGTATTTAAATTTATTTATTGTACTTCCTTATCTGTGGGAAATGATATTCAAAATGTTTATTAAAATACTATTAGTTGTATACTGATATAATGGCACACAAACTGGTACACCTACTCTAATATAAACAATCTAAATTGGAAACTGTTGTTACCCAGTTTCGTTTGCTTTAGAGGATGGGTGTGCCAGAACTATTGTATGTTGCCCTCCTCCTGCAACTCGAATCACTTTGATGTCTTTTATTTGCTTAGATTCAATTAATACTGGTGTATCTACATCTTCTTCTTCTCCAGTACCAAGTTGACCACTAGTACCCATTCCCCAAGCATACAGTTTTCCTAAAATAAAAGATCAAATGGTATTCAAATTAAAAATTTAAAATAAAAAAAAAGTAATCTTTTAATTAGTTACTTACCAGATTCAGTGACAGCAAATGATTGAGCACTTCCAGCTGCTACATCAACACATTTAATGTCATTAAAGGCTGGTACAGGAGTAAGTTCTGTTGCATCTGTCTCTACAGTACCAAGCCCTAAACGTCCATATTCTTTACGACCTAAAACATAAACTCTTCCACTGGCATCTAAAGCAATTGTATGATGCTGGCCAGAACTAATTTGAGTCCAATTTTTGTCACCGAATGTTTTTGATATTTTTGGATGAAATTGTTTATCAACTCCAGTTAAACCTGCAATAAAAATAATCAAATAATATTAAATTATGACATGTATTGTTTTTTACTTTTGTTTCAATAATATAATACAATAAAAATTTACCTATCTGACTGTAATTATTTAAACCGAAAACATATAGATCACCAGACTCAGAATCCTTTAAAGGAACTGTTTTTACAAATGTAGCATATGTACCAGCCCATATATTTTCAGCCTCTATATGTTTGCTTACTTTAAAATGTACTTGAGCTGGAGTAAGTAATTGTGTTATTCCTTGTCGATTATGCCTGTCAGTTTTTCTTTCGGGTAAACGACCTAATTGTCCCTGTTCTCCACAACCACAAGTATAAACATGTTTTGCATTATCCAGTAATACTATGTGATCTGCGCCAGATGCAATTTTTATAAACTTATTTTTAGCAGGAATTTCTATGGGGAAACGTTCATTATCCTTTGTCAGCAATCCCATAGTTCCATGAGAGTCCTAAAATGAGATGAGTATAAATTTACTAAACCTAAAATTTATTTTGTTAAATTGTTTAACATATTTTAATGAAACAAAGTATAACGTACCCTGAAAGAACCCCAAATAAATACACGTCCATCTTCTAAAAGAGCTGCACTATGGGAATCACCAGCTGTTATTTGAATCGCAGGTGCAGGTAATTCTACAAATCCAGGAATAGTTTCAGAACCTTCTTCAGACGTAGTTCTTCCTAGAGCTCCTTCGTCATTGCACCCAAAAGTCATAACTTTGCCATCTTTTGTAAGACATACATTGTGCATACCACCAGCCGCTATTGCAACAATGTTTGAATAATTAGGAACTACTGTAAAACGGGACTTTTCAAGAACATCTTCTCCTAATCCAAGCTGTCCCACATCGCCTTGGCCACATGTAAGAATAGTACCCCCTGTCGTGACTTCACGCAAAATGATTCTTGCTTTTGAATCTGCAAAAATTAATTGATATTAAATAAGTATTTTTAAACTCACAAAATTAACACTGATGTACATTAAACATACAATAACCAACATCACAGTGTTTATTTAAATTTGCGTGCAGCTTTTGTAAAATGCCAATGTTTTTTTACCGTTCATTTTGAAATGTCCATGAAAGCGAACCGAAAGGTAATGCCGAACATTTGCGTAGCAACAAAATACACGGCGATTAGAATCAACTAAACAAAACTCACCATCGTTTTCTTCATTCTTCTCCACACTATTCGACTTGCGCTTGACGCTCTTGGTACGCTTCACGGGCTTCGGCTCCGATTCCTGCGCAGCTGAGGCTGACCGTTTCGTAGACTTCCTCGGCGGCACTGAAAGAGGTTAACTGTTAATTAAACGCTCTGGAGCGAGGCAAGTACGCCTGGAGCAACGATGTGCCAAGCAAATCTCGATAAACCGGCAATTTACGTACTCTTTTTAAGTCAGCGAAAATGCGAACACCCACTGGGAAATGCTTCGGAGCTGTTTACCGCCAAAAAGTCG
Source organism: Eurytoma adleriae (assembly GCA_900480045.1). Taxonomy (NCBI): domain Eukaryota; kingdom Metazoa; phylum Arthropoda; class Insecta; order Hymenoptera; family Eurytomidae; genus Eurytoma; species Eurytoma adleriae. The sequence goes on from UXGC01001391.1 coordinate 19,565, forward strand.
TAACGGTTGTGCACGCTTTACGAAAAACGCAGATGGAGGCAGGCGTGAGTCTGCGATGCCGCGCAAAGTTGATGTGAGTGTGCTGCCACGGGGGTGGGGGGTAATGCGTACGTTGCGCGCGCAGCTGTGTGCGTGCACCGGAAGTAGCTTGCACCGTTTCGATTGCAGGTAAATTCGATACTATCTGTTCGCGATGGTGCAACAATCGATTCTTCTGCGGTCGTTGATATGAGGTGCGAAAATAAACAAATGCTGGCTGCAGAAAATGTTCTCACTGCATTTTAGTTTTTGCACATGCACAGCTGCTTGCTGATGCTAATTGTTGGCTTTTGTAAATAAGGTATGTGTAATTTACTTTTTTAATTATTAAATTATTTGTATTTGCTTTATCTTAATAATTAAAATTTTTTTTAATTTTTACAATTTATTAGTTTTCGTTTAGTAAATGCTTTATTATTAAAACTGATTATTTATTGTTTAAACTTTTAATAATTAAAAATTAACAAGTAAATAATTAACTTTATTTATTTTTTCAGATATTTACATGAACAATTTAAAGATATTTTGTATTTTGTATTTGCTTTGTTCTATGAAGCGTACAATTTTAAGTATGATTCACAAAAAATGCAGAAATAATGTTTATCCATCATCAACTGTACAAAGATTCGAAGTTCCAGATGATAAAGTTTCGTGGGATATAGATTTTCCAAATTACTCACCACTTGATTATACATCAAATGCATTAAAAGGAAAACCTTGGGCAGATCCAGATATTGAAGATTCAAATTTCAAACCTAAATGGAATCAGATAGATGGAAATGGTGATACTTAAATATAGAAATATTTTTTTTCAATTTTAAAATTGCAGTTTATTTCTTATATTTTATGATTTTTGTTTTTTAGGTACAATTAATCGAGTCAGTTTTGTTTCTCAATATAAAATTAAGAACAATTATCCTCTTAATCCTTATGGTCGTACTGGAATAAGAGGTCGAGGTCTTTTGGGCCGATGGGGACCTAATCATGCTGCTGACCCCATTGTTACTAGATGGAAAAGAAATAAAAGTGACATTGTCACTGATTAAGATACAAATAAACCATTGTTACAGTTTGTTGGGATTCAAAGAAGAGATTCAGGAGAATGGGCTATACCTGGTGGAATGGTAGATCCTGGGGAAAAAATTTCAGTTACATTACGAAGAGAATTTATGGAAGAAGCTTTGAATTCTTTGGAAAAAAGTTCCGCTGAATTAAAAGATATAAAAGAAACAATTGAAAAGTTTTTTGAACATGGGGATGAAATATACAAAGGCTATGTTGATGATCCAAGGAACACCGACAATGCTTGGATGGAAACAGTTGCTTTCAATTTTCACGATGAAACTGGGAACAGTATTGGCAATATTAACTTACAGGCTGGAGATGATGCTAAAAATGTTAGGTGGATTGATATTAGTAATGAACTAATACTTTATGCAAGTCATAAAGATCTTATTGAACAGGTGGCAAAAAAACATAATGCGCATTGGTAATAAAGATGGATAAGGCAATAATATTTCAGTTTATAATGTTGTGAATGAAAAATAAAGAATAATATTTTATTTTTTATTGTTTCATTTTTTAATTAAAATTTATGCAGTTTATTTTTTAATAAAGTACATATTTAATTTCAGTTTAAGTGTTTTTGTTTGAATAATCATCAAGCTTATTATTTACAACTTACAAGCAGTGAAATAATCACAGATGTCTTTAAAAGAACTTCAGTTTTAACAATACGCGTAAAATTTAAAGTACACAAAATTGTTTGAAAGTAACTTATTAAAATTACATTTCTATATACACGATTTTTCTTTTCTAATGGCACTATTTACATAAGTAATTTTATGTACACAATATGTCAAAAATTCAAAATGATCTTATTTTAAAAATGAGTTAATATATAAAAAATGAAATGAAGTCAGTACTTAAATTAAAAATAAATTTACATAATAGAGGTATTTTTAAGAGTTGTTTAAGGGCCACTTTCTCCTACAGCGATAAGTGGAATGGCACTTCTTTCATGAACACCAAGCATATCTAAAAATATAGATGTTGGACTTGTATCATAGGAATTTAAATTATATTGATCACTTTCTGCAGTTTGATTTTTGAAATCTGTTGTGAAAATGCTGTTATAATTCATTAACTTTGTCATTATGCTGCTTTCTGTACTATTTTGTATTGGTTTCATTTTTAAATGATATTTGTTTTCACGTTTTGAATTTGAACGATTTTTATGTGATTTTTCTAGGTCTAATGCTTGCGATGCTTGTACTTGTCCCTTTTTTGCTGCTTCTGTAAATAGCTGGCGAGCGGTGTCCAAATTAGTTTTTAGGCCACCTTTTCCTTGAGCATAAAAAACACCTAAATTGTACATAGCATCAGCATGGCCTTTATCAGCAGCATCCTTATAATATTTTACAGCCTGAAATAACAATAATGGCAATAATAATAATAATAACAATTTATAATAATAAAATAACAATTTAATTTTGATGAATTACTTTTTAAAACTTAATTAAAAAATACCAACCTTTTCAAAATCTGTAGAAGTACCTAAGCCCAATTCATAACATAAACCTAAGTTAAACATACTTTCAACAGATGAGAAATTAGCACCTGTAGTAAAGTGCTCAATTGCTTCTTCATAACGTTCTTCCTCAATTGCTCTTGTTCCGCAATCCAATTCTAATTCACCCATGATAGAGTTATGAGTATTTGAAAATTGATTTATTGCTTGTTCAAGTGCCTAGAATACAAAAATTCACTTTTAACATAACTGTTTTTATTTTTAATTATATTTCAGCAGCATTTACAAGATCATATTTTTTTAAATTTACCTCTTCAGCAGTGATAGGTCCATATGGTTGTTCAGCATTCACAGTACTATCAGCTAAAATTTCCTGTTCAATCTTAGGTTGCGCAGGTTTTACACTTACAGGTAAAATATACTTCGGTTGAGGTAATAAGAAGTTACTAAAAAGTCGAGTTGCTTGAAGATGTGGGTTGATTTTATCACGCCACTTGTCTAATTTAGAACTATTATCAATTTCAAATAATTTACGACGAATACAAAGAGATTGGCATACTACGTATCCAACAGCTAAAATACTGGACTGTAAATAAAAACAAAACAATCATGAAATTTAGTTTTTTTTATAATTTTACAAACTGCATCTTCAGTAAAATTTCGTTATTGAATATTAATAGATAGATAGTTTTCCCAAGTTGTGCAATAGCCCATTACTACTCGAGATAACCAAATAGTAGAAGAAAAAACTTTGAAATAAATTAATATTTAAACTCACCCAGCCAAAAGCTTCTGACCAAGTGTACTTGGCGTCGTACTTGTTTTGATTCTCCTCGTCCTTGGGATCGACTTGTCCGGTGTGTTTGCAACAGATGTGATAAAAAACGGAGAACTTCGGAGCGAGGAATTTCTTGTCGCACGGAAGGGCCTCGTCCCCGCTGCCGCCGCCGTCTTGCGAGCTCTGGGAGTAGACGTTTGTGCGACATATACGACGCTCAAGAGACTCGCGGATACCACGAGTCACCGATTTCCACATTTTGGAGAACTGCTAATTAACTATATTTTCTACTTCTGGTACTAGACGGTGCGTTAATGAGTGCAGCAAGTGTGAACGTTGACGGTGTTACTTTTTTTCTAAATCTATGAGTTACCTAATTATCTAATAACCTCAGGCATCTATAGCCCGAGGTGCGCTTTCGAGAACAATAACATTCGAACTACATATAAGTTAGTGGTAAGCAAAGACGGCGGCGACACGATCAGACTTGCCGAAGGCTTATTATTCTTATTTTTTTCATCACGCGAAATGTGCGCCTTTCTTATGCAGTTTCGTCTCTGCGCGCGCAGACGATTTCAGGGTTATGCGCATCTTATCCGTGCGGTTACGTCAGCGTTTTAACTTTAAACACCTGCAGTGAAACTCTCTTGTAGGAATCTACATTATCGGCATAAGCATTTTATTTATTATTCAAAAATGAAAATCATTTTTCAAAATTCGGCCAACGTATTGCCCTCCGTGTGTATTTCAGTCCAACGCTATACTTTTGCACACTCTGATTAGTACGACGGCGGAAAATGCCGTTTCAGCAAGTTCAAGCGAGCGTAAAAGGCACTTTTACCCTACCCACAGAGTTTCATAAAATTCTTTAAATATCAAAAAAAAAATAAAAAAAATTTAGGAGGCTTGTGGTCAAGAAAAATTTGCAGGCTCTGATTGGATAATGTCCTTTTTCAATAGAGATGTGGATCTCTTAAGGAGGTTATAGCCTTAAAATCTGTGAAAAAATAATAATTATTTGTGTCTAGAATTTATTAAAATTTATATATGTTGAGGAAAAATGTTTTTTTCCATAACATATGATTTAAGAAATACATTTCCTCCCATTCTTCATGAAAGAAATTCGTTTATTTAATTTTTAGATTATTTCAACCCTGTTAAAAAAAATGAGCTGCGGATTGAGCTGTAAATCGAGCTGCGAAATGAGCTACGAATTGAGCTACGATTGCAGCTACGATTGCAGCTCCGATTTTGGTCGCATTTCGCAGCTAAATCCGTTCCATATTTAATGTGGACCAATATCGTAGCTAATTTCGCAGCTGAATTCGCAGCTGAATTCGGAGCTGAATTTGTAGCTGAATTTGTAGCTTCATTCTGAGCTCAATTCTGAATTTAGCTCCGAATTTAGCTCCGAATTTAGCTCCGAATTCAGCTGCGAATTCAACTGCGAAATTAGCTACGAAATTGGTCCACATTAAATATGGAACGGATTTAGCTGCGAATTCAGCTGCGAAATGCGGC
>UXGC01001392.1:3197-24429 GCA_900480045.1 Eurytoma adleriae
TTAATAGGGATATTAATAAAGATAAAATCCAATATTTTATTCGAATACCTAGTAACGTTAAATGTAAATACTTTGAATAGGCAAACTTAAATTCAATCATGTAATTTATAAATAAATTATTAATTTAAGTAAAATTTAATAAAAACATAATTTTCAGAGTTATCAATAAAGTTAAAATCAATATTTTACTTGAAGTTAAAGAAACGATAACTTGAAAACCTTGAAAACTATTTTTATTGTGCTTAAAGTTCATACACTTACTATTTTTTAATGACATTAGACATGGCAGTGCATTCTCCAGTATTTCCAGGAAGACGCCAACTGCAGTGAAATCAGAGTGTACATTCCAAATCATCATCACCTTTAGATCACCTCACTCTCTGCTATCAATTGCTGTGTAGGTTATGTGTCTACAATGTCCATACATAAGATTCCTCACTCCGCCCTCTGAAATAACTAATAATTTTATGAATAATTTTGTTTCTAAATTATACATTATATCATATATCATACTTTATATAAAACTAATACCTCCTCAAGTGTGCAGTCCATCTTTGTTTCACATTACCTCGCATGATTATACCATATCATACTGCGAAGTACGAGATGTAATGGGTGTATTATACCCCGCTGTACTTACACTTACACTGAATGACGATTGGCGAATTCATGCTATATACACGTTTTATGATCCCTAATACCAATTTCTACTGAATTTCTATCTTTTTATTAAAATCAATAATTAAAAAGGATTTTTATGTTTCTATAAACATGCAAAAGATTTTTTAATAGGATTTTATATACTAATTACCTCTAAATTAGTATAGTTTACAAGTAAATGCGTACATATGTATGTACTTATAATTTATTAACAATTATTAATTATTAATAATTGATTAAGATAGTTTTTTATAATATGCAACAAGAAATAGATTAAACGAGAATAAATTTTGCACGTTTTATATCCTATTTCATCAGGTTTATTTATTTATTTATACGTTTTTTAATAACAATTATAAACAATTCAATTTCTTTTTGTTTTTTTAAGTTACAATTGATTATATACGAGAATATTCTGTATATTAAAGTAAAATTTATACAATTCAAAGCTTGATGTTTGGTCGAATGGAACTTATTTTCCGTTGTTTTACTGTATTTTCGTGTCATATTTTGCTTATTTTTCAATTAATTTTTTATAAAAACAACTATTTTTCAAGTTACAATTGAATACAAAAGAATATTCTGCATATTAAAGTAAAATTTATACAATTCAAAGCTTGATGTTTGGTCGAATGGAACTTATTTTCCGTTGTTTTACCGTATTTTCGTGTCATATTTTGCTTATTTTTCAATTAATTTTTTATAAAAACAATTATTTTTTAAGATACAATTGTATAAAGAATAATATCCGACATATAATCAAGCTAAAATAAAAAAAAATCAGAAAATAAAAATTTGAAATATTTCAAACTCGCGGCGCAGCGGCGGCGGCGGCGGCGGCGGCGGGCGCGGAGCCGACCGGCCGGCGCTGAGAGCTCATTCGGCTCTCAACCGCCGACCGAGAAGGACCTTGGACCTGCGTCAGTCGACTTGAAGATTTTTGTAAATTGCTTATAAAGACAACAATAAGTATCTCTTTTCTTTTGTTACACGTTTAAAAGTGCAAATAAGAAAAAAAATGAAGATAACGGAGCTTCGCTGACTTAACCTGCTACGCGACCTATGAGCTACTACGTATTCAGCTACTGTAAGTAGTGTTTCAATAAATTGAAAGATTTTTTTTCATTATTTTGAAGAGAATAAGTTAATCTTTAAATTTGAATAAAAAATTCTGAATAAATTCTGCTATTTCAATGGATTTTACATCTTCGGAGTATTGGAACAATATTGGACCAATGTCAGAATGACAATCCGAACTCATGTTTTCCATTTATAATGTACTATTCCCATACGTTGATGTTGTTTAAGTGAAATATTCATGTATATCTTTAATAGCAATTGTTATAACAAGATTTTTATTAAATTTTTTACTTAAATTTATAGTTATTGTTCAATAACGTGACGTTACTATTAGAAATGCATGTACAGTTATCGTTTCTTTGTCTTCAAGTAAAATATTGATTTTAAGCTTATTAACAACTATAATAATTATGATTTCATTAAAATTTATTTAAATTAACAATTTTCTCATAAATTACGTTAGCTTATTCACGTAGACATATTTAAAATATTTAAACCAATAATATTTCTTGGTACTTCAATAAAATATTGGATTTTGCCTTTATTAATACCCCTATTAAGTATATATCCATTAAATTTTACGTAAATGAATAATTAACGATTTGACGTTACTAAAATTATATCTACCTATTAGAATGATGTATATTGTTAACGTTTTTTTACCTTCAACTACAAAATTACTGTAAACTTTATTAACAACTATAAAAACTATATTTTCACTTAATTTTATTAAAATTCATCATATTTTTAATAAATTACGTTATTGATTTTAGGTTTGCATATTACAAATGTATATGCAGTTCACCCTTTTTTGGTTTTTGTGTGAAAAATTGTTTTATATCTTTATTAAGACCTTTTAATAATTACGTTTCTATTCTAAATAAATAATTTTTTTATGAATATTACTATATTGATCAAAGGTCATCTGTTGGAAACACATATATGAAAAATTAACGACTTTTAGCCTTTATTATTTAAATTTTCATTAACATCTTTATCACTATTAAATTTTTAAAATTTATCAACTGTTTTATTGCTCTATGTTTATTGAAATCAATTGCTTGAATTTTCTAAATTTTAAATCAGCAAATTGAAAAGCAAATAGCTTTTTCAGTATACAAACATTCAATTTACAAGCTTTCTAAGTAGGTAATTGTATGACAAAAATAAATAAAAAATGAATTTGATTTTTTTGTGATTCATTGAAGAATATAGTAGCAGCTGAATGATAAGGCAACATCAATCCTCACTCTCAAGACAAGTCACGATTACATCACTTTTTACCACCTTGGATATACTTCTATACTCAAAGTGGAATATTAAGGTAATAAAAGATATTTCTAATCTTTTTTAATAATTAATCAAGCGCTTTATACTCACCTGATCTGAAACATAAAATTTTTCAGTAACAAAAGAAGTAAAATGCTGCTTAGGCAGACTATGTACGGTGTTTTGGGCTACTATGAGCTTGCATCAGTGCCTGTCGATACAGAATACAGTATTATCATGAGATCACCAAATTAAGATGTAAATATGGTAATAAAAAATATTTTTAATCTTTATTAATGATCATTCACATAAACAATCTTAATTATAAAACTTAGCAATGACTAAATAAGTAAAATTCTTCCAGCTACTTTGCGAGTGAGTCATAAAAGGCACAGAATATTCAGTCAGCACGAGTTTGAGATTTTATACAAATTGCATATATAATAGGTATTACTTAGAATCTTTATGTATTTTTTTTACATATTCAAGCAATATGAGTACATAATATAAAAAATTAACATTTTCAGTAGACAAAGATTTGGAAAATACTTCAGCAAGGGAGGCTCCTGCGCGATACACTGTCTTTGTGAGTAATTTGTTCCTATTTCTGCTTGAGATACGAAATATTACGAGTACTACTTATTTTGTAAATATACTAACTACCGCCATTTAAAGTAAATGGCTATATTACCCTGATATTGTCAATGTAATCTTATAAACAGTATTATTACTGTTACGCCAAAAGGCAATCATGATTGATCCGTAACACTACTTGCAACTGCTATTTTTATAAAAAGCATTTAGATTTATATTATTCGACGCATAAAAGTCTCAATTTAATAATTACTGTGTCATATGATTAAATATTCATAGTCTACGAAGTCTTGTGTTATTTTAAAAAAAATAGTTCGATGAACTCAGTGACGTAAAATTACGCGATTTTTGTAAGAAAAAGGTGAAGACAAACAACTTTCGAAGTGCATAGAAATTAGTCACAGATAAATGTGTTTTCAAGTCGTAAACAAATTGCGCCAAGCCAATGCAATTCTCCTCAGCAGTCATCGCGCTAAACGAAAGCATAACGTCTAAGCAATTCGCGATTGAAAACTGCAAAGTTTTGCCCTAATGAAAGAACACATTCCACTGGACCTTTTTGAGGGCGGAAATTTTTAGCAGGGCGAATTAGCTGAACACGATAAGACAGACAAAGTGGAAGAAAGGACATTGGACATAAGGACGAAGCTGAGGAGGCGGCCGAATCTTGGATCGATGGATTTTTCTGATATGATTTGTTAAGACATTGAGAGTTTTGACATCTTATTATTTATACATTTTAGGTAAAATGTTACTCATGTATTGAGAGGCTGCGAATTTTTATTGTTAATTGATTTTAGATTGTATTTTTTTTTTCTTGTAGAAATTATAAGAAGGAATGAATGCTTAACAGGCATAATTATATTGCAGGAATAATTACATTTTTTAATGTTAATTATAATAATAACTACATTCTAAATTGTTAATTTTAAAAAACTGCGTAATTACCTTATATTTTTGAATGTCAAGAATTTGTTTTGAAAATTTTAATTTATTGGTTGCTACAAAGAACTACTTATACTTCTTATAATTTTTCCAAATTTTTGCGCTTTTGTAGTTAAATATATTTAGTACTTTCTACTGATGTTATTTTACTAAGAAAACACAACAAAATTAAAATCATATATTTTAATTTATTACAGTAATTATTAATTTGAGAATTAAGTAACGTATACCGAATGCTTTATGTTAGAAAAATAATTTTGCTCGTCGAATTTCTAGTAAAATATATAAATTTTGTATATATAAGACGAATGCACGGTAGCTTGTCAAAATGGGATACAAACGCGTAGTTATTATCGAATCAACCAGTGCCTTGATTGGATATAATATGAGATTTTGTTTCCAAGTTGATTATACGAATATATTTGCTAAGATATATTCATATACATGATAAGACATTTTATCTACTTTTCCATCTTGCTGCTAAACAACGCAGTACGAGCTATCTCAATAAAATACTCCCGACTGATTGAAATCGAAATAATCATCTACTCTGTTAAAAGAGGTAAAAGGGTAAAATGAATGCTTCAATTTCATTTTCGTACTAAAAGTTCCTTATTATACTGTTTGTACATTTTTCAAGGAAGTTAGGGTGTATTGATTCATCAATCTCATTTAAATAATTGAGTACATACATATTCTTATGCAGTTTATTGACTGTTTTATCTGCCCCCTGCCCAAAGGCTTGGTGGTTGAAAAAAATATTTATGCACTACAGAAAAAAATAAAGAATGCTTGAGATGCATCTTTGACACTCTCACTTTTAATTTCAATTAAAACATATTTTTCTTTCTCACCCAAGATCGTACATCTACTATTTTTATTGAAAACTATTTACAATAATTATTGAATATTTTAAGCTTTTTGAAAGACGTGATTTCTATAAATCTACTGCAACTTCTACTTTTGTCGATCTACTTAAGCTACTACAATTTCTTAATTAAAATATATACTGATTGTGATATTGACATCTCGTCTTGTCTACATTTTAAAATTCTAAAAGAAAGAATTTGTTCATGAAAAGACTGATTCTTTTTACTTCTATTACTTTTCTCTTGTTCTCTATAAATTGTAATGAAATCAGTAAAATACCTATTTATTTAGTATCAATTATTTCAGCATTTCATAAACAAATTAGTCTTTTTCACAATTACTTAATATCTACAAAACTTGAAGTTCATAAAATATTATTTACAAATTATCCACCTCTTTAAAGATACATTTTTCTGAGGGTCATTTCTTGATATTACATCTGTAATAACATCTTCGTTTATGAAGTACTTTAGTTTAATATAATTCTTCAATGAAAGCACAATTTTCACATTGTCTACGAGATCCAATTTATAGATTTAAGTACTAGCTATATACATTATCGTTTAATTTACTTTTATGTGCATTCACATTTAACAGTGTGCCTATTTCTTGGTATATCATCTTTAATAATTAACTCATTTATGAAGTATTTGGCTTGCCTTAACATTAATGAAAAAAATCCTTGTATAATAAGCTTAATCAGTCTTTATTAGACTAAGTTTAAAGCAATTAAAATAAATTATAATATTCTAATAATTAAAACATAAATTTTATGTTAACATCAACAAGCTCCAGTTTGTAGATTTCTAGAACAGTTCTACAGTATCATTCAATTCACTTTCATATTCATTCAGTTTTTAAAAGTGACTTACTGGTGGTACCTACTAATGAATAATGCAAATTGAGATTAATTTAAAAATGTTCATTCACATATCCATCAGCTTTCTGATCGTCAAAAAGTTAAAATAATAAATTTATCCAATTTTTTCTGATCCACTTCTTCTTTACCAATCAATAGAGTTTTTGCAAGATTCATAAGTTGGACTATTTTCAGAGTAAAACTGTTTGTACCATCTGCGATAAGCCTTAATTGTTTTGTCCTCACTAACAAGCATTTGATTTTCTATATATTTCTTGTGATTCCAAACAAGAACATCTCTTTCGAACATAAGACATTCACCGATCATCACAATTTTGGCATACAGTGATAGCAATAGTGGAGCAAACATCAAATGAGTAACACGCTGCAGCAATGGCTGAACTGGTGTTACTGTCTGGATTATACACATGGGTCCAAGGCTTGTCTCTAAGTGAAGTTCTACATAGCCTGGACCAATTTGGGAAGCTTCAACATTTAACTCCATAGTGAAAAATTTGCCAAAAAGTACTAAATTGTGCTTTAATCGACTAATGGCTTTATGTTTATTACTTCGCTCTTCACATGCAGAATCTTTAGTTAAATTTTCATTCTCTTCATGAGATATTATTTCAGAAGCAGATGAATGCGTTGACCAAGATGCATTTGTCCAGGAATGATGAACAATCTTAGAAAGAAAATCTTTGGCAATCATTGATGGGCCATGAACTGCACTGAGATGTGCCCAATCAGCTCCGTTTTCTGGGATTTCCTACACAATTAACGTGTTATTTTCTATTCATACTTGAAAAGAAAAATAATGCACAATATATATTTTTAACTTACTTGAATGTGACAGTTAATGGAAAATTCATTGCGACCATGACATTTCCAAGTATTGTTAGAAATGTTGTCAATTGGCTGTGGCCACCAACTAGGAGATTCAGATTCCGCATGATACCAAACAAATATGAATCCATTGACTTCAGTGCAATCCCATGATTTTGTCTTTAAGGTTGAAGGTACTAGAAGTAGAAGGATTACAATCAAGTTAAATATCAAATTGTTTTTAAATTGTTTATAAATTATTTAAAATAAATTATAAAATAAACAAAAAAAGTAAAAATAATTCATAACTGCTATACAACAAAAATAAAAAAAGTCTATATTGTATATATATTTCCATGTCACATTTTAGTGCATGTCTGTATGTATACTCTTACGTACTGGTTTTTGAATAAGGTATGGCAGTGCATTTTCCAGTTTTCCCACAAAAACGCCAACTGTGAAATGGGCACTCCAAATCCTCGCCTTTGACCTTGCCACCCTCTGCCAAGTTTGCTCCCAAATGTGGGCAGTACGCGTCTACGATGCGTGCTTCCCCACTTTGAGTCCTGAAATAAATATTATCTTACAATCGCAGAAATAATTTTTGTTAATAAATTATACGTATCTCGCACATTTTCAATGCGGTGTTCCCATTTTTGTTTCAGATCACCAGACGAAATTTGAAAATCGCGCTCTTATGAGGTATGTAAAACTTATAAATATTCCTATTATCCAAATTTCGATAAATAGCATTTATTTAAAAAAATATATACCCCACTAGAAATTATCAATTGAAATTTATTGGAAATTATTAAAATTTAATTAAATTCAATAAATTTCAATGATTTTAATAATATCAATATAATCAATCCCTATTCTATTATTATATAATATATTTAAAATATCTATTTATAATAATATATTTAAAATATAAAAAATCCATGGTGACAATAAAAAATAAAAAAAAACAAGTTTAGTAAGCATTGACCCAATTAATCTGTTAGTGAATGCAAAATTTAGTCGATATGCAAAATTTGAATTTTTAACGGTCGCGTCTGCCGCGCCGCCATTTGCTTTTTTTATTCGGCGGAGCTCGCCGGTCGAGTGCGGATCTTCGCATCTCGCGGAGGGCCATTACACTCATCCCTGTTCGAATTGGTGGTTGAATTGTCGAAATAACAGTAAAAAGAGATCAAATGTACGTAATAATAAAGAGAGTAGAGGTTTTATCGAACAAAGTAGCCGCGAAGTATATTGCACGGATGCACCGGTGTAGCTCGGGCCGTCTGCAGTGTCGCGTAGGTCAGTGTTGAGAGCTGGGGGCTGCGCTGGGTATCTGCAGGTTTTGCGACGCTTTGCACAGATTTTTGTGAGTAATTTGCTTCTATTTCTGTTTCGTGTTACTAAATAAGTACGTAAGGAGTTACAATTATTATGCAAGTCGTGCAAAATCCGGCCATTTTTGCACATAACGGACATATCGTATAGAGTCAGATATAAACGTTTTTGCAACGCTTTGCCCAAATTTTTGTGAATAATTTGCTTCTATATGTGACATTTATTGTGCAAGTCGAGCGAAATTCGACCATTTAGTGCACATAATGTACATATCACATATGTAGGCACATATACAGGCTTTTTGGATATCGAGTGAAGTATTTTCGCGCGGCTTTAACCATATTTTTGTGAGTAAATTGATTCTATTTCTACTCGAATTATGAAATATACGGATAATGAGTAGTATTTATTACATGAGTGTGCGAAGTATTGGTATATCTATATATTGTCCCATATACTCGTTTTTGGACGTGGAGTGAAGTTCTTTTGCAATGCGTTGAGCATATTTTTCGAGTTCAAGTTATGAAACATATAGGTAATGAGTAGCGTCTGCTATATGAGTGTACTAAGTACTGCTATTTAGTGCACAGAATGTGATCATACACAGTACCGTACATAGTAACATATAAACGATTCTAGATGACGAGTGAAGTATTTTTTTATTTTTCTCGATAAATGTTCAGAGTTTATTTAAATATTCACTTTTTTAATGCAAAATCTAATAAAATTTTGATAAGAAATATTTCAAATCTAAATATACATATATCGGACGGCGGATTAACGTTGGATTAATGTCGGCTATTTACACTTGTATATAATTAATGTAATATCATCAACATAATTATGATTTGCAATTGCTTTTTCATAAAATGCGTTCAGTTTTCTATTATATATAAAATTCTCAATTTAATAATTACTGTGTCATATGATTCAATATTAATAGTCAACGATTTTGTGCTACTTCTAACAAAAAAAATGGATGAACTCAATGTCGCAATATTACTCAATTTTCACAAGAAAAAGGTGAAGACAAACAACTTTCTATGCGCCACATAGGAATTAGTCACGGATAAATTAACATGTGCTTCCAAGTCGTAAACAAGGTGCAACATTGCGCCGAGCAAATGCAACGGACCTCGCAGCGGTCATCGTATTTAAACGAAAGCTTAACGTTTGGCGATCTCACCTGAAAACAGCAAAGTTTTGCCCAAGCGCAGGGATGTGTTCAACTTGGCCCTTCTTGAGTGCGGAGCTTTCCAGCAGTCCGAACCAGCCGTTAGGGTACACCGGCGGCAGCTCACCGATCGCCCGGTTCTTCTTGCTCTTGTACCGTGCCATCATTCCCGACGACTTCGGACAGTCCGCAGTCAAGTCCTGCAAGATATAGGATAAGGTGAACTATTTTTCTTTTATTTTTCACACAGTATATGATTATTATTCTTCAATATATAGTATAATAAGTTGTATTTGACAAAATTAAAAAGCTAATAAGTTTATTTATTTTATGATTTAAATTAAGTCAAAATATTTTGTAAAACGGACAAAAATTACTTTAAAATAGTGATCTAATTAGTAACGAATTCGATTACAATTGAAAGTAAATTCATTCTTCTATTTAAAATGATTACTCATTGTTGAAGTTTTTAAAATACACTTAAATCATTCGGCGAATTAGCTAAAGCAATTTTAATATTTAGTTTACATTAGCGCTTGGTATTATAGATATACTTGATTATGACGTAACGATTGTTTTCAACACACGTGCTTCTCCCGCGTGCGCCAAAGTACGCGTGCACTTAGCCGGCTATAAAAGATAGGTCATTTACCTTGATCCAATTGATTTTCCAGAAGAAGCCGAAGTAAACGAAGAGCAGGAGACCGGCGAACGAGACGGCGCAGCATATTTCGACGAGCATCTTCCTGGGGCGGCCGCCGACGACTTACTATTTTGGCCAGTTGTTCCGCGGACTATACGGCGACCGAGGCGCAGGGGAGTACGGAGCGGACGGACGAAGCAAGAGAAAGGGAACAGGACGTAAGGACGAAGCCGAAGTACCGTCAGCTGATCGGCGACCGTAGCTCGAATCGGCGCGACTTAGCAAGCTCGCGATATTGCGGGAGGCGCCAGTGCTTATACCTTCCTGGAAATAGATACATTGTGAGCCGACTGAATGAGCTAAATATTTTAGAGAATTGAAATTGCGTATGGACTCTGGCATCGCCATTTATTTTAAATAATTGGCCAGACGGATTCGAATTTCTGATGTGACTTGTGAAAGTCTTGAAGTCTTTAGTACCATATTTGTTTAAATAATTTAGGTAAAATATTATGTACACTATTGTGAGGCTGTGAATGTTTATAGTTAACTGATTTAAAGCTTTGGTGTTATTGAATAAATTGTGAGAAGTAATTGAACCTTTAATAGCAATTTAAAGTTTAAGTAATTGAACCTTTATACGCTTTGTAAATTGTAAATTTCAGAAAAATGTTTCACTTTTTTGTGTATATGATTGAACGATAACAATTTTTTGATTGAAAATTTAACTTCATTAATGACTATAAACTTCACATAATTACATCTAACTTTTTGCATTTATAAGAAAAATATTTATAAGAAACAAAGAACGAAAAAATTAATGAGCACAGATTCAATTAATAGGCCACTAGTTTATTTTTTTATTTAATACTGTGCTATTGTAAGAAACAGTAATTATTGAATTGAGAACTATGCATAATTCTCTGATTTTTTTGCAATGTTAAAAGTGTAAATCGACAAAAGTTCAAACAAAAACGTAATTTTTAAATATTTAAGAGCATTACAGCGTGGCAATGCAATCTGAACATGTGGATATTACCGAATCCCCTTACAGGGTAAAGCTTTCTTATCTGTTGTTGTAAGCCTATGACCTTCTTTATGCGTTGATTTTAAAATGAAAATCGAACACGAAAAACATCGAGATTATTCGCCTAAATCTACATCCAGACGAGAACGAAATACGCCGCAAGGAATCAAGGTTCGTCCCCCGTAACTCTCGTAAGGAACGAGTGCCGCGATACGCGAGTGGGGGTCGCGCGATACGTGGATAGAATGTTTGCGTGAAAATTGCGGGAACCACTCTAATCGTAAGACGCTTGACCATATTTCGAATTAATTTGTTTTGAAACAAATTAGTACATTTCGAATAATTAGGTTATATTAGAAAAACGTAAAATGTTGCAATTACAATTTAAGCTTTAATTTACAAACTTTAAATTGCTGTTGAGATATTTTTTTCGTTTTTACAATTCCATTATACATTTAGAAAGTAACAGCATATCAGTAGCAGAAGTAATCATTTTATAATTTATTTGCCCATATTAATGGCTTTTACAGCAGTCATTTAATTGTAGATAACTCCTTAATTTCTGTTTAAAGAAAAAAAACTATTGCCACCCACTGAATGATAGGAAATCATTACATTGTGTAATAAGAAGATAGGGTCGAGTAAATTATTATATAATATATATAATATAGCGAGGGAAAGATAATTGTTAGGAGTTTGAGACTTGGATAAGTTAAAATCTTCACCCAAGATATATAAATCTACCCTTCTGTATGTTGGAAATTACGTTTTTATCATACGTACGTAGGGTAGACGGATCATTTTTAATAAATAAACGAATTTTCTACAAGCTCTTAGGTACATGTATGTACAGTAGATGACAATTTTTATACAGATAAATAAGCAAATTTTCATTTCTTCTTTACATTCACGTTCAAGTTCTTTTACGTAATAACACTACTCACTTTTTTCTCGTCAAAGAATTTTGAATAAAGTCTCGTCCTCATCGGTGTCGAATGATAAGCGCTGTCATGAAAATTCACATTAACGATAGCATGTTAAGCTGGTCAGTGTCCAGAAATACCGGCAGTCGGAAAAAGAAGCTTGAAGTAAAGTTTGTCTGTCGCGTTCGCAGGCACGGCACATTTGAAAAATCGCACGAGCCGTCGTGCGGAAAGCGACAGACCACTTTAGCGGGCTCTAAGGAGCTAACTGAGAAGCTATGCTGTCTCGATGCGCCTTTTATACCGTTTGGAGTCCGAGCGCGGGAAGTCCTCACGCTACAGAAGCCCGAATCGTTTTATTCTCCTCTTGATCCCATTATGCATGCCCTGGACACGAGCGCTTGTTTCAATTCCGGCTCGTTGATCGTTTATACCGCGAGCTTGAGCGTCTCCAAGTGCACGTGCACTCGCAAAGTATGTAGCAAAGTGCGCGAGTACGGAAAGTAGTCTGTCCCGCAAATTACGCTATCAGAGGGCGCGGGCGAATACCATGAACTATGGTAGTTTTTTTAAATTGTTTAAGGATTAAAGGGCTCCACTGTTAAAAAGAAACGCAGCATACAAAACCGAGGAACAAGAATTAGAAAGACACACAAGAAGAAACAAGTCGTTGTGTGTCGTTCTTGTTCCTCGGTATGTTATATATCCTTTTTAACTGTGGAGTCACTAAGGAAACTTCCGTCACTTAGGCATTTTACCCATTAGCATTATGGTCAGCGTCAAAGGTGTTGTAACTTGTACAATGTAGTGACCAAGTTTTGTGACCGAGACGATTGCGAATTTCTTGGCGCGAGCTTCAATTGATTGTTTTTATAGTTTCGACCCTTGAATAATGCGTCTAACGCATCCCCCAACCAATCAGAAGCTGCATAATATCGAAATGCGAACTAAGGTTAAAAATAATAACCCTTGCCTATAGTTATACTGTATACTGTTAGGGTGCGAGTAGATGGTATCTTATTTTTTCGGAAAATTTGTATAATGTTTAAAAAGAAAACTGTAACTCATTGACGATTTAATTATTAATTTTTAAAGTTTAATTGATACAGATATAAGCACTATTTATTTATAAATGTTACAGTTTTTTTTAATTTATTTATATATCTATATTAATTCTTCAGAATCTTAAATTCGTAAGCCTCATTGATTTGAATCACTTACTCTGCGAGCGATTTACTTTTACATACACTTAACGATCGAAGAGGAAAATTAAGACTGCAGAGATTCGATTTAGAACTTTGAACATTAACAACTTCTCTTTTTTACTTTTTATAGTAATTTATTAATTTAATTTTTATCAGTTTATTTTAAAAATTTTCTGAATTCACAATTGTAGGAAAGACTTGTTTATATTTGTTTTCCTTTTAATTTTTATTTTTATGTATTATGTGAAATTTTAAACTAAAAATTTGTTTTCTCGTTATCTGATTACGTAATTTTCATCAAAGCACTGTAAATTTTGTAAGTGAATGGCATTTGTTGTATCTTAGCATTTGTTCGAAATTAAAGTGAAAGTTAATCGTATCAGAATATTGAACTTCCTCGGATATTCGTAAAAATTATTGATTAATATCAATTAATAACTATCCGATAGTACATAAATCTTCTTTTTACAAAAATGATCGAAAAGGATACCAACTTTGTCACTTTTATTTCTTCTCTGTCTCTCTTTCCCAACTGTATACTAAGGAAAGTCGAGGGACCAGTAGCACGCGCCGACTGAGGCGAAACAGTTTTAAAGCATTTTCTGTGGACGATGAATGGACCGAACTCGTACTCCCGGGTGTATTTCCATATTCGCTGGAAGGTCAAGGCGATGAGCGTATTGATTCACCGATCGATTACGCATTTCCTTTCAGGTCTTGACTTTCACGATCGAGGGAGCGATAACCGGGATCTCCCGCATCCATTTAGTTCACTACACTTTTTTTTTTCTTCACGAAAATACCGATTCGTACTCTCGGAAACGTCGTTCTCGTAAGCGCGGATTTTGTGAATTAACGGCCCGCGCGATTTTACTGCGACTAGTGGCGACTATTCCAGTTGCGCTCATTTTTATCGCTGTGTGTGCAGAACGGATCGCGCGCGTTGCGGTAAAAGCGCCGCCGGCCTGAAGGATGCCTCTGTACATACATTTGGAAGTACTATTTTCGTTTCCGCGAAGTGTAATGACGCGCGTACTTTTGAAAATGTTTAATACGCACTTTTTTTTTATTATTGTACATTGAATACCTTTTTTTGCGTTCGTGACATTTGATATGAAGGAAAGAAATTTCTTGTTTTTGTTTAATAATGGATCAGCGATTTTACTCAATTACACCGTCTCGCATATTCTACTAGCTTCTAATGTTGCGCACTTTTCTTCATTTTAAAACTATGTCAAAGATTTTAAACTTAAAACACTGTATACTATAAACGCCTTAAATTGCATGAGAGTTGGAAAAAAACTGCTATAATCAGTTTTAACTAACTTCTGTATATCTAAAACAAACTGGTATATTGATCATGTAATTGTCTCAACTGGTTCAAATACATCATAAATGCTTTTTCCATTATTAGGCTCTTAGACAGTGGGATACTCATAGACTGTCAGTCGCATGACCCTTTTTGTTTCCCCATTCATTTTTCTTCTGTTTGTTGTCACAATTTGATCTTCGATTCACCCTCTCCTAGGCATCGAATTGTTTTTTCCTCGAACGTCGGTCATTTATTTTTTATTTATTTAGTGGAAGCGAATTTTGCAGACTTGTGTACGCTGTTTTCTCTGCGATTTTTTCCCCGCTTATCGGTCGATTCGTAGAGTCGGTCGACTATGTGGATTTTGTGAGGTTTTTTAATTTACATGGGGAGACCGTGAGTATGAGGCGACAATGTTGGAAATGATTTTTCTCGACTTCTGCGACTCGATAGGTCGGTTAACGTTGATTTGTTAAAAATGAGCATATTGATTAATTTTATGCAGTGGAAGGTAACAAATTGGATTGCGACGTAACGACTCCGGATGCAGTTAAATAAAGAACGTCGAGCCTTTTTTTAAACTTGAGGAAATAAGTTCGGACGCATTTTTCATGCTAAATACTCTGTCCAAAGTGACTATTTCTGAAGTGTTTTTAAAAAGATTTTTCGCCTATTTTATGACTGGAAACAAGTCATTTCGTGAAATGGATGAAAAGTCGATTCAATTGTACTTTTAAAACAGTCGCTTTTTACTGTGAAACTGCTAATAATTTATAATAAATTAGCATTGTTTTATTAGATACGCAGATATTGAAGTTGGCGAGTTGATTGTTTCTTGCATGAAATACTCGTTGCACAATTCGTAAAAACTTTAGAAATTGCACTTTGACATTGAACATGGTGTCGACTAGGTAGTCTTCCTGTCACAGAACTGGACTGGGTTTATTCCCAAATGATGGCAAAAGCTCTCCTTAGCCGCCGTCATGTTTATCAGCTGATCATGTGATCACTAAAATTAGTCCGGGGTCATCCTTGAATGTCTTTTTTGAAGAATTCTGGTGACACTTGGTTTATTTATTAAATTAAATATAATAGAACGAAGAAGTTTAGCTTTTACGTCCTAAAATCAATTTTTTCCCATTTCAAGGATAAGGTTACGGTTTTTTTTAAATTACTTCAAAATCTATGACGATATTCTTCACCTTACTCCAGCAGATTCAATTAATTATTAGTTAAGTCGTAATAATGCTCTATACATATTCATATTTAACGAAAAGATATTTTAAACCCAGTTAATCACATTCGAAGTCAGTAAATTAGTTTAAATTATAATATTTTTATTGGCGACATAAATAATGCCCATAGCGTAATATGCATCATGAAAGTGACACGCGTTAAATTAATGGCACTTCAAGCGGGAATCCCATTGAAAAATTTGAAACGTACCCTCACGTCCCCATGCAAATTGTGTCTATTTTTTTCTACTCGTGAAAGCAGTGACTGTAAGCCGGGATTTCCTTTGTTTTGCCGACTATGACTTCGCGTTCCCCATTATGCAAGGCGGAATGTTACTCTAACTGTAAACACTTGATGTTGATGTAACGATATTACTTATCCGAAAAAGTCAACCTCGTAAAATTGCTAACATTAACTACTTGTATTCGTAAGATAACTTTGGAATTTCGTGTAATCGTACATGAATTTTCAAAAGTTCGTAAAGAAAAAAATCTGAAGAATTTTTTGTCAGTTTAATAGAGTTCAATTAGGTAGAAATTTTTTTTTTGCAAGTGACGAAAGTGAAGTTTACTCTCGAAATGTGATTCAATAAAATTTTTTGTTATTCTTCGAATAGGAGTTGTAATAGGGGTAGTGTTTTGTTGGTTTTCAGAAATATTTTTAAATAATTTCTTTTAATTATTCACTGTTTTTATTATTTAATAATGTACAGTATATACGCAATGTAGAGCTTTGTTGTTTTATCAATTAAAACCAAATTTTCTATCAGTTATTTTTAAAGCCATACTTGTTTAACAATTGAACGTATAGTATATCAATGAACAAAATCTTATGGCGATCTTCTGTATTAATTAAAATGTCTTGCCTCGAGGCACTACCAGGTCTCGTGACATTTCATGATTACCTACTAAGCATATGTTCATTATCAAAAAATTTTTTTATAGTTATATTTAGATGACAGTTTTTGTGAATACAAACCGGACACGACTATCTCTTTCCAATCTAATTCTATTAATAAAAAAAGAATACTGTAGCATAATCTTACATCTAATATGAATCAGAACAAGCTCAAAAATTGACCACCCCATATAAGATCCGTCATCTCGAGCGAAGCGGAATTTTTTCATGACATCAGTCATCATCCTCTCTTGAAAAATCCCTGAACGTGTATCTTGAGGGGGCTTACGGTACGCGTCCAATTATAAGCGAAGTTCCGTTCGGTGACTCGCCTAGTCGTACGTGCTCGATTACGTTGTTAATAACACTCACGTGCGCGCCTAAAAAATTTGCATGTCAAACAGCGCGGATTTCTATTTTGCTTCAAATTGAACCGAAACGTTTTGCGGTCATTTAGCGTGGAGAGTACCGGAGCATAATTTCTGGAGAATTATAGTCCACGCTTCTTTATTTGTTTTTCATTTCATGTCTTTTTTTTCCATTTCACATTATTTTGTATTCATTGGCTCGTTTTTTTTATTTTCGGCGAGACGATGACGAGACGCGGAAACTGTATCAGCACGTGCGATGCGTGTATCTAAGTAAAGATAAAATACCTCGCTTACTGTATCGTTTAATCAGGCAACTTGGATCTTTTGTTGAATTAAAAGAAATCCTATATATTTGTCAGTAATTTAATTAAATTTTAGCAGTCGTTTTTTAACCCTTTCGTTCCAAATTTTTCATTTGAGTAACATAGGATGTTCACGTTTCGTATATTTTTGTTTTAAATTTAAGAAATCAAATTAAACGCATTGTTTTTAAATAATATTAAAAAAATAACATAAGAGTGCAATAAATTCGTAGATGAAAGGGTTAATAAAAAGCTTTCGGTGAGAAATATGATGTGACCGATGAATTCTGCGTAAAAATTCATTTTTTTATTTAAAAATGTGTTTCATTATAAATAATAAAACTTTATTTAATCACGGCTATTAGTCATACATAATAATAAATTAAATCGATTGCAAAAATTGCACGAAGTAATTTTTTTGCAAGTAATTGATCATATTAGAATTTTATATTATAGTTTTTATTTAATTCATGATTTTTTAAACTTATTTAATAGTTTATCAAAACACGCATAAGAATTAATTCACAGATAATCAAACGCTGCTAGCCTTTATCTGCGCAATCAAATAAACATAGAAATTAATACTGATTTCTTTCCAAAGCTGTTCATAGAAGGTAACATGCTACATATGCACCTACAGGTGTTACTTTTGGAGTCCACCGAAGTAATTTATTCCCATTGATATTGATACGCGAATACGAAAAAAAAACTTTAAAATCTTGTTAAGATATCGTAAAACAAATTTAAAAAAAAGGAAAAGAAAGACGCCTACCCAAAGTGAGATCTCAGTCTTTTTTTTTTAATGTTCCGGAAATTTCAGGACTACCTCTCACTGCTCGACTCGAGTCGGGCATTCGCTTACGTGCGATTGCGCAATTCGCGTAGAGTAAAAAGGTATCACTTTTTTTCTTTTTGAGATTCCACGCCGCTCAGTGTCACTGGCCTCATGCGCTCGATTCGGGGCTCTTTTTTTATGTGCCCGCGCGAGTCTTTCATTTCGGACAGCCAGTAGAATCCGTATTTTTTTTTCTCGGACGGCTCGTTTCGAGAAAGCAGATAAAGAGAGCCTGATTCCTGTGTAAGGATAATAAAGTTTTGAATTTTTATTGTTTGCCGACTTTTGTGCGAACTGTATCAGCGGTACACGATTTTTTTATGTCTTTTTTATTTTTAAATTGCTTTTTGTAAACGTAAGAGACAGAATAGCTTGTAGTTGAGTCTACTGTAGCTTTTCTCTTTTAATAATTATTTTTTTAAATAAACGCGTAGATCTCAATTTTAGACACCAGTAAAGCTCCCTCGTCAGATTACCCGTTTTACGTAATGTACTGTTAAAAAAAACTTTTAAATTGTCGTAAATTAAAAATATCTTTTTGAAAGTTGCAACAAGTATTGTCTGTTAAAAGACATGACTTGCAAAAATGTTTCTCCGAATTCTGATGCGAAACAGATCTCGAAACGCAACTTGAAATTGAACTACTATGGTTATGTACTATGAAATTTATGGATTCTTTTTATTCCAACCAAAGCAATTTCCGGAACCCCCGCTGTAAATCAATTTCTTATTTTAATACTGCCGAGTGAAACGTTACGTGCCACGGATTAATTAATTAAAATCCGGACTTTAAGACGCAAAAAAAACGCAGTTTTATGAAAATGCTAATGAGTAGCTCTAACCGAATCTGCGCTAATTAGTGTAAAACGGAGCGCACACGTGTAGCTCGCGAAACATTTGCATATAACCTAGTTGCTAAAGGTCCTCCAATAATGTAGCTTTTAATTCCGAGTGCCATTGAAAAATCGCGTGCGCTCGCTCGAATTATAAAGCCACGCCGCAAAAAAAAGGACGATCGTAATTAACCAATGCGCGCGTATACATATATGCATATCCTTGCGCGAAAAATGTCGTGCGAGGAACCGAGGGAGAAAAAATAATCCACCGCACGACGGATAAATCAAATTTATTCCCGCGCGTTCACTTTTCAAGATAATACTTTGAAGTTGAAAGTAATTTATATATACGAAAAAAAAATGAGGGAAGGTGCTCAAGCGCGCGGTCATCCCGCGACTTTTTAAACACCGCGACAGCGCTCTAATTACGGCGCGAGTCATAAATAATTCGCGCGCACCGAAAGTAAATTCGATAATCGCGATTTGCGCGAGGAGAAGCCCCAGGGTCGCTAAAATAAAATGCGACGGGCGAGAGAGAGAAAGAGAGAGAGGCCCTTTAAGATTCCCCCCGCGTGGCCGCCCCCTTCGTTATTAAAAGCCGCATTAAACGAGCCTGGAAAACCAGATGTCGGCCGGACGGCCTTTTTCACTTTTTGGGGGTGGGGCGACTCCGTCATGTACGCATTGCGAGCGGCGAGTACTTAGGCCCCCTCTCCCTCTCCTCCCCCCCACCTCGCCTCACGGTACTCGAGGTGTACGGCCGGGCCGTCTGTGAGAATTTTTGCAGGACGCCGCGGCGAAATGTTACTTTTTTTTTTAAATCCTTTCTCGGAACGTACCGCGGTCCGTGAACTTCGCCGAGGCTCCTTCCGCTTTTTTTTTTGTCTCTCGCAGGCTCATTTGCACATACGCGACCCGAGAATTGGGCCCGCTTTGGAATTTTTAATTACCGAGCTGTGGCGCTGTCCTTTTTATATGGTGCGGTCGCGGGGGTATCGGACCGGTAGACGTTGAGTTTTTTTTTTTTTGAAAAATTTGACCGGGCGATTTTTTTTTTTGACTTTGAGAGTAAGTTGGTCAGTCGATCGGGCTCGCTAAACGACCTCGTAATATTTCGTTCAAGTTTATGACCTTTCGGTGCCTGGGACATTAATTTCAGTCTGCCTCTATATTCGATGTCTTTGAAACAAAGCAATCAATTACTAAGATTCGAATAAAGTTTCATTGGCATCATTTTTTTTAATGCGATATATTCACTGGAGTATCGTATTATTCAGATATGAGCAACTTTGACATTTTATATTTATTACGTGTATTTTATTAATTTTATATAATGTATTAATGGTTACATTGCCAATGCTGTAAAGAATGTGTTAATGGGGTAAAATATTTACTTAAAGTAACTCTAAATTCGCGGAAGACAAACTTCCTTGATAAAAAGGTGGAGATCCACACTAAACTGGGTCCATTCAACTTTAATGTCTTAAAAAAGATTATTGTGTTTCCTCCTAGAGGAAGCTTTGTAATACTGACAAAATAAGTTTTGAGATAAGTTAATAAAAGTTTGCCAAAAAAGGAAACTCTATGTTTAGTAAAAATCGATTCTTTTATAATCTTTTTTTTATTTATCTCATTTTATTTAATGTACACTTATTTTAATGATATGTTTTAGTCAAAATGTAAATTTTTGCTTCAAATAAAATATTGCAAATAATACATGGCTGCATTTTTTTATGTTCTAGAAAAAGCAAGTTCATCTTTTCTCTTTTCGTCTTTTCTACAAGTTCATCAGTTTCAACATTTACTGGATGTCTCAACGAAAGTAGAAGCACCAATGGGAATTAATGTATTTGATGCGATAAAACATACTCTTTACATTTGAAACGGTGAAATTTCACTGATTCACTTTTAAAGAGTATAGGCATCTAATGCGAATTCCCTTTGTTGTATCTACGTACCTTGACCTCGGTCTTCGGTGAAAATTCGGGCTCTAGAGTGGGGTTCGAAGGGATCTCCGAGCACTCGAAGGTG